>ML355843.1:0-89158 GCA_005239505.1 Nicotiana paniculata | reverse complement strand
TTTCAAAGAAGAAATTTCTCTATTCCGAAATGATTATATCTTTAAATTTTTTAAAATGAACTCACGATCTAAAGGTTTTCACTCGAAAGTTTGACCAGTTTTATTGAGTCATTGGCTAAGGTTTGACGTGAATAAATTGATGTAGTGCTGAGTTGCTTGTGTTTTTTTTTGTTAGGTTGTAGTTCTCGCCATTTGGATTGCATCCTTTCCATTCCCTTTGGGTATTCCTATTATGATGTCCGTTGATCGTGATTATTGAACTTTCTTTCGTATCATTCGATCGTATTGTTAATTACATTGAGAACTCTTCAGATAGACATTTTGGTTTGGTCATTTATACATCTCGCCTTTTACTTATTAGACCGGTGGTGTCTTGACTTGTCCTCGTCACTACTTCACCTAGGTTAGTCTTGATACTTACTGGGCACCGCTGTGGTGTGCTCATACTACACTTCTGCACATTTTTGTGTGCAGCTTCAGGTTATTGTTGTTAGTAGCGGCGCAGATTGTTGCTGAGGAGACTCAAGGTAACCTGCTACTGCGTTCGCAGGCTTCGGAGTCACCTTCCTGTTTTATTTCTATTCAACGGTACTTACTTATTCCTGGACAGTTGTACTTAGATTTGATAGAAGTATTTCGTAGAGCTTATGACTTGTACTTACCGGGTTTTGGAATAGTAAACTCTGTCTAGAATTCTATTTCGAAATTTTAAAATTCCTTTATTACTGTTGTTGTTCAGTGGAAATGTTAGTCTTACCTAGTCCCTAAGACTAGGTGCCATCACAATACCCAACGGAGGGGAATTTGGGTCGTGACATTTTATCATTATCTCGGTTAGTTTCTGCTTGTATGTTAGGCTTACCTAGTCTTAGAGACTAGGTGCCATCACGACATCCTATGGAGGAAAATTAGGGGTCGTACATTCTTAGTTGACTCTTTCAGTTAAATTTTTTTATGCAGCATGTTAGTTATTTGAACTAATCGAATGTTGAATAAATGTGTTGGTAAAGCTAAGATTTATGAAGAATTTATTCCATTCAGTCTTTGTACAAGATACACTCGATGGTTTTAAACTCATAGGTGGGAGATGTTTTTCAAGTAGTTACGTGTGATTAATAAGGTTTTGTAAAGTACATGTGCACTGTAGTAGAACTGACATTGTCTGCTCCTAGAATGCGAAATAAAATTCTATTCCTTCCCCTGTTAGTTCTGCTTGCTATTTTCTTGAAATAATCATTAGAGGAACTGTCCGTGAAACTTCAGAAAGTTCATGCATGTTCAAAAGCTACAGAAGTGTTGCAGTTGCTAAAAAGAAAATTTATAGGAGGTGTTTTTGGTGTTAATAGAGGAGTTTTTAGTGCTTTGTGAACTGGTTTTATGGAGTTTTCAAGTGGTCATTTACATGGCTAATCTGGGGTCGTTTTTGTGGTGGTTTGCTGGAGTTTAAGGCTCATTTTAATGGAGGTTTAGAGATGATTCATGGTGTCACGATCCAAAATCTAACTAGTCGTGATGACACCTAACATAACCCTCTATGTAAGCTAATTTAACAATAATCCAATTTCAAATGAGATTTACTGAGAAAATAATGATGAAATAATTGAACGTTTATACAACAACCCAAGGACAAGTAGTACAAATCATGTGCTTCTAAGATTTAGAGTTTACAAAGCTGGTATTAAATAAATTCATCATCTATTCAAAACATACATAAACAAATTTATAAATCTAAAGCTACCAAGAACAAGAGGCAGCTATAACCAGAACGCAGGTACATCTTCAACACCAGCTCCCTCCATACACAGCAACATCAGCTCCAAAATCCGCATGCAAGGTGCAGAAGTGTAGTATGAGTACAACTGACCTCATATACTCAATAAGTAACAAACTTAACCTTAGGTTGAAAGCATTGACGAGATTGGACAACGGTCAGAGTCCAACACCAATACCCAAGAACAACTCGTAAAAATATAATAAAAGCAGCACAAGTAATAACTCAAAGATACGATGCTCAGCTAGTTCATAGTTATGGAAAAACATGCATGCTTTTCAACTATAACAGTAAAACCCAAATCTTTCACCGAAGTCACCAAAATATGAGTATATCAGAAAACCATGATTTTTCCCAAAAACTTTCAACAATAGATAAGATGTTTCATTATCAGATATCATGAGGAAAGTACACCTTTACGCCTACATATCAATGTGCATGTGAAGCCATGAATGTCACTATACCATTTAACATGAGGAAATGCATCTCTATGCCTACATGCCAAGTATGCATGTAAAATGTAATGCATCACAGTGATGAACTCATGTGCTCATGCACTCAGAGTACTCAATCTCACTATCTCACACTCAATCACTCGGTACACTCAATCACTCGGCACTTGTCACTCAGTACCTGCACTCACTGTTGCTATGTCAGACTCTTGAGGGGCGGATCCCGCCCAAGCGCTAAATATAAGCCAATATGGCATGCTACAGCGTGCAGCCCGATCCCATCATGAATCAATAGAGCTTGTTGTAGTGTGCAGTTCAATCCCATAAATATCACTCACAATCAGGCCCCCGGTCACACACAATCATCAATCTCTCCAGTCTCTCGGGCTCACAAATCTCATGCCAATCAGCCCAAATAATGATACATGATGTAACAATAAATGATAACAAAGACTGGGATATGATATGATATGTAAATAATGAATTTGACTGAGTGCATAATTGCAATATAAGCAATAACTCAATAGAAGAAACGACCTCGGTGGTTCCCAACAGTACCAGCATATAGATTAAGCAATATTTCTAACATGGATCACTACTCAATTTCTCTAACACATGAAGATATATGAATAATAACAAGATTCGATAACTACACAGTACCAGGAAACAACCGAGTCACGATTACTACGATGCACGCCCATACGTTAGTCACCTAGCATGTATGTCACCTCAATACCAACCACATAACATGTATTTTAGGGATTCATACCCTCAACACCAAGTTTAGAAGTGTTACTAACCTCGAAAAAGCCAAATCCAATACCGAGAAAGCCAAATAATACTATAAAAATGTCATCTCGCATGTACCGACGTCCGAACGACTCGAAACTAGCCAAAAGCAACTCAAGAACATCAAATAATGCCAAAGAAAACAAACCCGATCGATAAAGGTTGAATCTTTAGTCAAAATCCCAAAGTCAACAAAAAAATCAAACCCAAGCTCGCACCTCGGAACCCTAAAAAACATACAAAATCCGACAACCCATTCAATTGCGAGTTCAACCATACTAGTTTCTCTCAAATCCGACTCCGAGTCAATATTCAAACTCAAAAATTCACTTTATGAAAGTTTAGACAAAAACCCCCCAATTTCTCTTTCAAAATCATCAATCCAGTGCCAAAATTGATGACAGATTCATGAAATAAAATCAAAAGTGAGTAGAAAATACTTATTCCAATCCATGTGAAGAAAATAGCCTCTAAAATCACACAAATCCGAGCTCCCAACTCGAATATGACAAAATGAACCAACCCTTGAATTAATAATATTTTGCCCAGACCTTTTCGCATATGCGGACAAAATATCTGCTTCTGCGACATCACTGGTGCGACAAAGAATGCGCATTTGTGCATCGTCCCGCTCCACTTCTTCTTTCGCAACTCCTCTACTGCTTTTGCGGTTCCGCACCTGCGCCCATAGCTCCGCAGGTGCAAACCAGCATAGTCAAAATGATCCAAAATGATCCAAACCTCGTCCAAAACTCATATAAGCCACTCGAGACCCTGTACAAATATACCAACAAGTTCCAAAACACAACACGAACCTACTCGAGGCCTCAATTCACAATAACAACATCAAAATGACGAATCGTACCTCAAAATCGAACTTGAAGAACTTTTGAACTTTCAACTTTCAAAACTCATGCAGAACCATATCAAATTAACCTGGAGTGACCTTATATTTTGCAAAAAAGTCCCAAATGACATAACAAAGCTATTCCAATTCCCGGAACAACAATTTGAACCCGATATCATCAAAGTGAACTCTTGGTTAAACTTATGAACATTCCAAACCTTTAAATTTTCAACTTTCGCCAAATAGTGCCTTTCGAGAAATATCCGAATGCAAATCTGGTCATACAACCAAGTCTAAAATCACCATCCGGGCCTAACGGAACCATCAAAACTTCGATCCAAGGTCAAATACTCAAAAGGCAAACTCAGACAACTCTTCCTACTTAAAGCTTCAAACATGAAATTTATTCTTCCAAACCAATTTTGAACCTCCAGAAAATCAAAAGCGACGATTCACACAAGCCATAGTATATCATATGAATCTACTCAAGACTTCAAATAGCTGAACGGAATGCAAATGCTCAAAATGATTGGTTGAGTCGTTACATTCTCTCCCACTTAAACATACGTTCATCCTCGAGCGTGCCCAGAGTCGTTCCAAAGCCATCAAATTGCCGTGTAATCTTACCATGCACATACTCGATGGTGATCCTATGTCACCCCAATCCATATAAGCTTGAAAACACAACATAACTGAAGATCATTATTTTAACTTTTGTCTGCAAGACTTAGAATCCAGTTTCCAACATCCGGAATTTCTTACAAGACCCGAATCTCACATCTACACATTGTATAAGTCTGAAAAAGCTACATCAAGCCATAACCATAACCCAAGATGTATTCATATGATATACTACACATCTCGCATACTTGTGGCAATAAATTCCCGATCACATTAGCTGCTCAAAACCTTATACCGGTTGTAAACCTCAAATAAAACAAAACCTCATTTAGAAACTTTGTACACTGCCAATGATGAAAGAAACACACAGTAATTCATAAGCACTCATCAGATCAACAAGTCATGGAGCTCTCTCTCGCGTCCTACAAGAACCAAAGCGAAATCCTAAGCTTACTTCCGAAATTATTCTTCCAAACATACCGTACTCAAATCCGATAGTATCCATTCTAAGTCCAATGATCTTATCTCATCAAACACAAATATTCTATTGACATGCCACACCAATACAACCTAAGGCCACCACTGTACAATATGTGCACTAATAGGCAATAATTCCAATGTACTCAAACATGGAAAATGACTCAAATGAGAGAACTGTCCCGCAACCTCAACAATCGCCACCACAAACGCAATGTTATGAACTCATCACACATAGTAGAATCAATACACACGAATCTAACTCAAAAGATCATATCTCAACATAACTCTGTTGCAACGTGTGACACCATCCAAACATGGGTCCTATGAAATACCTCAAGCCACAATGCTCAAAACCAACAACCACACTCAATTCGACATCAAGTACACGAAGTGCATGATCATAACCATGGATTATCAAATAACACAACATACCATAGCCCAGAAAGACCATAGCCAACGCACAATCAACCCATTTAACACCCCAATAACCATATGGCTCGAATTCCGCTACAAGGCCCAAACAGAACTGTATCGGGTGTGCATATAACCAAAAAATCACAACCCTACGTAGCATATAAGAGTAACACATATAAAATATCAGAACACGAAAAACCTTAACTCTAACTGAACGACACACCTTTCAGCAACAACAATGTTGAGTCAACAAATCTGACTCGGTGTAGAAAACACATCCTCATTGGGTCTACCAATGGACCCCAAAAATCAATTCTGGTCATCCCCAAATGGATAGATGGCCCTCCAAAAGTCCACAATGACAAAACCATAGCACGTACTGCCATCTAGCTAACTTTGGCCACATCTTCATAGTCCGCAACCCCGAAACAATCTGCTTCTAAGAACTCCCAATTTCCGAATCCATAGAAAACATGAATCACCATAGTCGATCCCAACTCCACTACTCAAATCACTAACATATCTCTTATACATAATCATCCACATAAGAAATACTTCTCTAATTCTTCCATGCCACATAGCAAAATCTTAACATCAATAGTTGATCAACCAGGCGAGTACCGGAATACCAATGAAGCATTCGTAAGTCAAAATACAATGCACCTTCTGAAATACACACCCTTCTCAGGCAATACCAAGTAGTAATAGCATTCATCTAGTCATCTCAAACCGTCCATGTTGTCTAAGAATTCATGACCTTCCCTTCAAAACTGAATAGTGACATGTAAATCTCAATCCTACACGACACACTGCATCTATCATGCCACCATATGAAAACATGAAAATCACATTATCGACCCTGGGTCACAAGTAGATTACGTACTCAATTAGTTGGAAATCTTCCACTTGATCCCGTCCAGGAGAAAATCATAACACACTACATACCCCTCATACCTGTAGATAAATCCATCTCATGTTATGGAATAAATCATCGAGAACACTTCGCAACCCATTTGCACATAACCAAGCCATTAGAATTGAATCCCTCTAACTCAACCAAGCTACGCAGGTCGCCAATCCCAAGAATATTTCTACAAAACACCTGTAGAGACTCACCACATCATAAGAACCTAAAGAACCGATCATATCTACTGTCGTGCTGACCCAACTACTACCAAGATGTCTTATTTCTCCGAGTTCCTTCCGAATTACCCTCAAGTTGACACTTCTCTGCTAGAATACCACAATCCTTACCCAAAGCTCTCTACAAGAGATCCTAGCATAAAATCACACCGCCATAAGGCCCATAACCCGATGTATTCCCTCGTAAGCACCCCAAAAGTACCACAACCGAGAATCTCACTCTAAAGAGACCTTTAGTGAATTTAAAGTTGTTCCTTTTACCTTTTTGATACTGAAATGTAGAATTCATACTGACATAGAAATATTGCAAGTCCCGACACCATCCGATGATGATATCAGATCTTGGTTATTTACAAATTCAAAATTTTCTCAAATACCACATATGAATCTTGAACCCATTAGAACTTTATTGGGAGTCATCCACTCTATTCAGATCTCATATACACCGCCAAAATGAGCTTTAAGACATGTGCTACATTAGCACACCAATGCCCCAAAGAAGTAATTCACACCTCTAAGCAACCGAGTGAATCCCTTTTCTTAGTACATTACATCAATCATGCATAAAAAAACCAAATCATTTCATGACTTCATATATCAATAAGGTATACCATGCATCAAGAAATTTCCTTGCGTATACCATCCTCAAAACCAGCCTCTACAAGTCGTAACTGATCCAGAAGTATGCCTAAGACATAAACCTATACAACACATAACCATGTAATCAAATTGTCGATGGTAGACTCTCCCACTTGGCTCAAAGCCATAGAACAAAACATTTGACAACTCACAATACCCATACACTATTATTGCCATAGTCCCGCACTGAAATTCAACTAAATCCTTCATAAGCTCATGCAACACAAACCATAAAATATCTCAAACCATCCGCTAAGCTCGCATTCATCCTCGTGACAGTCAAGTCAAATTCATCAACCGAACCAAACTCAAATCGCAACACATATAACCCACTGGAAGAAAGAAACTCTCCATACAAACATAATAAGGATCACACTATGTGGATTACCCTGCATGTGATAACCCACCTGCTCAGCCTAAAACTGAAATCTCTGTATACCCTTTCACATCCACAACTACTATGCAATCACTTAATTTTCCTAAGTCTAAAACAAGGCATGAGAATCTACTTTGTTGCATAATAAACAACATGAAATATCCCTCAACGTGATCATAAATCGAGACTGCACAACACATCAAGACAGAATTCAAGCATCCAATAGTCTTTCCACATCCCAAGCAAACTCTTCTCGTCATATTCAAACCATCTGAACACATCCCACAGTCACATCCTGCTCATCACATAGCCATCCAACCACTCACTGAGCCACCAGTCCCATACATAGAGACACCACTGGACATAGAAGTCCAAAAGCACATACTCAAACAACTAAAATCAATGTCCCCAAGCTGCGGTCAAAACTCGCATCAAGTCCTCTAGACTGGACCATCACCAAAACACAAAAAACACATCTTGCACTTCATCCATTGAACGGCGAGTCGTCAATGCACAGCTGATACTGAGCGCTCACATAACATACGAGTTAGTGGAAGAAATTCAAAGAGGTACACTTCAAGCTAAATCAATATCGCACGATAAGGAAAGAAAGATATGAAGCTTATCCTAAATGCCATGTAGCCTCTCAGAGATAGGTATGGACGTCATCATACTGATACGCAAGACTCTACTAGACATTTTTTCATTACTTGTAGAACCTATGAACCGAGAGCTCTGATACCAACTTGTCATGACCAAAAATTCAACTAGTCGTGATGGCACCTGACCCAACCCGCTAGGTAAGCCAATTTAAAAATAATCCAATTTCAAATGAGATTTACAGAGAAAATAATGATGAAATAACTGAACTTTTATACAACAACTCAAGGACTAGTAGTACAAATAATGAGATTCTAAGATTAGAGTTTATAAATCTGGTATGAAATAAATACATCATTTGTTCGAAATATACATAAACATATTTATAAATATAAAGCTACCATGACTGAGAGGCAGCTATAATCGGAATGCAGGTACATCTTCAACGCCATCTCCCTCCATACGCAGTAACATCAACAATCTGCACGCAAGGTGCAAAAGTGTAGTATGAGTACAATCGATCCCATATACTTAATAAGTAACAAATCTAACCTTAGGTTGAAAGTAGTGATGAGCTCGGACACCGGTCAGATTCCAAACCAATAGCCAAGAGTAACTCGTAACAACATAATAAAAGCAGCACAAGTAATAACTCAAAGATATGATGCTCAGCTCATTCATAGTTATGCAAAAATAGGCATGTTTTTGAAGTACAACAGTAAAATATGAGTATATCAGAAAACCATGATTGTTCCCAAAAAATTTCAGCAACAGATGAGATGTTGCATTATCAGATAACATGAGGTAAATACACCTTTACGCCTAAATAGAAATGTGCATGTGAAGCCATGAATGTCACAACACCATTTAGCATGAGAAAATACATCCGCAAGCCTACATGCCAAGTATGCATGTCAAATGTAATACATCACAGTATGAACTCTTGTACTCACGCTCTTAGAGTACTCAATCACTCGGTACACTCAATGCATGTCAAATGTAATACATCACAGTATGAACTCATGTACTCACACTCTCAGAGTAATCAATCACTCAATACACTCAATCACTCGGCACTCGGCACTCGATATCTACGATGTCACGCCCCGAACCTGGGCCTGGACGTAACACGACACTCGATTCCTGAATACATGTGACCGAGCGAACCAACTGGCTAGTTGAATCAACATGTGATATCATAACATACTGAATATGGAAGATAAACTAATATATGTTGATATACTTAAAGTCTGAATGATATAAATCAAAGTGTTGAAACATTAATACAAGTCTAAAACATATTTGTAATCAATATTGCTTAACATGAAAATTTTGTGACTCTATCTAACTGTTTCTCTAGTCTATGAAGCCTCTAATGAAATAATAAAAATACTAACTATCTGTATATACTGAAAGACTGCAAAGTGATGATAATGCCTTGAAAGAACTGGGGATCACCAAACAGCTGGTGCGAGAATCCTATGCTCGAAATTGTCAACCGGTAAATCATTACCTGCATCGTGAGATGCAAGCCCCGGGAAAAAGGGACGTCAGTACGTTTGAGTTGCACTGGTATGTGAAACAACTGAAAGAAAGAACTGTAAGTACTGAAACTAAAACTGAGCTGATAACTGAGAACTGATAACAGAAAACTGAAATGATAACTAATAACTGATAACTGAAATGATATCTCATAACTGATAACTGAAATGATATCTCATAACTAATAGCTACTAAAAAAGAAACAGAAAAATAACATAACTGAACTGAATAAAGGAAGTAAGGATATGAATATTCCCTCTTCTGAATGATGAACAACATGTTTATCTGAATATTAAACTGCAACCTCGGGACCAATATATACGTGCACAATTGCGGCCTCGGGCCCAAGTATACGTATACATAACTGCGGCCTCATGCCAAAAATGCATAAAGCATAAATTGTGGCCTCAGGCCCAAATATAGGTGTTCAACAATTCAGGGATTTAAAATCATGAACTGAGAATCATACTACAGTACATGATACTGAAATACTAAATCACACTGAGTTATATGATACTGGAATACTGAATCACATTGGGTTACATAATACTGGAATACTAAATAGGACTAGATTGAGACATGTATTCTTGAACTGATTATGAATACTGAAACTTCAATTGTTTATGATATACTGAGTAATGTATACTAAGACTCGGGGGCTACCCAAGTCTATATTGAATACGCACTGAGCTCCCAATGTTCAGAATGAAAGTCATGAACGAGTTATGAAGCTAAAGAATAGAAGTTCTGCAACTATTCAAGGAACTAGGCTTAACTATATTTTTAAGGCAATTGATAACGTTGTAAAAGAAACTTAATGTAGGGAGAATCATTAACATTTCCAAACATAGAGAGTTAGCCTCTCATACCTTGACTCTGGTCCTTTTAGGCGTAGCACAATGTTTTGTCCCCTCTTTCAACGATAATCTATGGAAATATATATCAACAGGAATCAATATTAGCACTACGACTCACAATTTTGGTAGCTTAGGAATTTTATTAAACACCTTATGGGCGTAAAGCCTCATATACCTTAGTAAATTGTCTTTTCTTCACTAAGTTCTCATTCTACTACTTCTAGGGGATTCTACAATCCCAAATAGATGTAACTAACACCATCTCTCATCACCCAAATCTTTACAACAACCATAATTCAACAATCCAAAACCCTAGCATAGTTCTTATGGTTCTCTTTATCAAACCCATTCACTATTCTCCCAAAAACTCATCAATTCATAGCTTTAAATGATTACGGAGTAGAAGCATTACCTTTTCAAAGTTCACTCCTCATAAATTCGAGTTCTAGGGTTTCCTTTCTCAACAATGGTGTCTCGGCCAAATATCCAATGAGTGGAAGGATTTACCAATGTTAATAAGGTGTTGAAGAATTGAAATTAACTAAGAATCATCCTTAGAACTTACCTTGGATGATGGACGGACCTTGGGGATGTTAGGTTCTTGAGAGCTCCCCTTTCTAGAGTAGGTTTTTGTGTTTGGGGTGTGGGGGAACGAGGTAGGGATTTTAAATACGTGAAAACGTCCCAAAATTAAGGAGGAAAATAAAAATAGCTCGGATAAACAACATCGGTGCGGGGAACCATCAGGGGCGCCAAACTAAATGTGCAAGGCGCCATAGGAGGCGCCAAAACTACAGTACCTTGCACTGTCTGGGGCGCTGAGGATGATGCCCTGGAGGCGCTGAAGTTACAGTGCCTTGCTGTCAGGGGCACTAAAGTTACAGTGCCTTGCACTATCAGGGCTGCTGAAGTTGTAGTGCCTCACACTGTCAGGGGCGCTGAAGACGAACCTCCCATTAACTCAGTCGATTCTATTGAATTTTATGCACCTCACTTTCGGTCTTGATTCTAAAACAATTATTTCCACCCATACTCATCCTGATAGGACTTCACATGTCTAAAAGGCCACATTAATACTCATTTAACGCATCCACAACTAATCCAAATTTACGGGGTGTTACATTATCTCCCCTTTGGGATCATTCGTCCTCGAATGATTGTCCTGATTATAATTACAGCTTCCTTTAGACCTTAAACGGTATTGATGGAAACATATGAACATTGTACTGTAATGAACGCATGCATACTAAACTCAATGAATACATGATTACTGATGTGCTGAGATACTGAATTGAATAGCTACTGAACTGAATAGCTACTGAGTTAACTGAACACTAAGCTGATTGAATACCGAAACACAGGGAGATTATAATATAAGTTCAGAATGAGCAATATAGCTACCTTCGATATTTCTCCGAAACACATGCCAACTAACAGATCGTAACGCTAGCTTCATAGGGCATCGTAATACGCATAACATGAAACATATACATGAATACTTATATGTTATGGATACGTGAACTATGGATTAACGTGGATATATGAATACAGAACTGGCACGAATATTCGACTACTGAATTGATGTGAATATATTATCACTGAACTGGCATCAATATTTGAGTACTAAGCTGGCATAAATATCTTACTACTGGACTGACATGAGTATTTGAGTACTAAACTGACTTGAATGTTCTAACACGAGATCTAGATATTGGAAACATAAATGTTGTGACATGAGATATGAATACTAAAAACTTGAATGTTATAACATGACATGTGAAATACTGCATGTACAACCACCAATTCTGGCGTATGGCCTGATGTATCTGGGACTGAGCTTTCCTTTCTTCCCAAATCTTATAACACCTTTCATGGGTAAAACTTTTAGAAACACCCAATCATCAACTTGAAACTCTAAGTCTCTATGATGCAAATCCGAATAGGACTTTTGGAGACTTTAAGCTGTCTGCAAATGCTCTTGAATCAACTTGACTTTCTCCATAGACTGATTGACCAAATCTTGTCCCAACAACTCTGCTTTCCCAACTTCGAACCAACCAATTGGTGATCTACACCTTTTCCCAAACAAATCATGATTTTAAAATGAGCGAGATAATCCTATTATAATGTCAATATTTACCATCTCCGCTAAAGTATATGTAAATTCTATGGTAAAACACTAGGATTTGTGTTGCTTTACTTTCACTTACTGACAATTCAGACACTAGGCCACAAGGTCTACGACATTCTTTTTCATGTTGTTCCACTAATAAATCTCCTTGAGATCATGATACATCTTTGGGGAACCATGATAGATAAAATACTTGGAATTATGGTCTTCTAACATGATCCTCCCCCACTAAGTCAATCTATGGTTGGAACACACCATCTATCTTGGTACCTAAAGTACCATCATCTCCCCCTTGTTCAAAAGACATCATCTTATGCCTGTGAATCCCCTTTTTCAGCTACAACAAGTAGGGATCATCAAACCATTACTCCTTTATTTCGGCTACTAAGGAGGAACAAGTCATATTCTGGACAACAACTCTACTATCTTTGGAGTCCGAAAATAGAACTCCTAGCTGGGCTAAGCGGTGGACTTATTTCACTAGAGTTTTCTTATCTACCTCAATCATGACCTATACTTCCCATACTTGATTATACCCAATACGCTCAAATTACACCTTAAAATAGTGTAAATCGATCGATGTCAAATATAGTAACCCAACGAGGTTGGGGTCGAATCCCACATGGAATAGGCGTGAAAAGCTTACTTGAGTAGTGTGAATCTAAACTTAAATCGTGTTTCTATTCCGTTAGAGTAACAAGAGTATGGTAGTAGATTGGATTGTAATTTTGTGAAATAGTAACAAGCATGATTAAATAAGGTTGTAATTAATTTGATTATCTAAAACAAGGTTGTATCCCCTTCAATGAAATGTAATGCTATCGGTGTTAATATGATATATTTCTAATGGAAGGTCCTTTTCATATGCAAATTATTTCTAAATGACTACCCAATCTTTTCCAATAGTTGGGTAGTATTTCTCTTTATGATTTTTCCAAATATAAAAGAGTTACAATTAAGTGTAATCAATTTATGCCAAATAAAATCCACTTATTCCTAAGCGATTCCATTAAATAAGGTTTAAAACCTTGAGTCTTTGATATTTACTTCTACCAAACCCTAACTCACTTTTCCAAGTAGAGAAAGAATATAATGGCGCTTGTTAATGTTTTCAACCACTAAAAATAAATGAAGAATGAGAAGTAAACCAACCATTATACATATATTCAATGTTAAACACCCATTGACATTACACCCATTTAGGGTCCACAACCTTAGTATTTAAACTAGCCACACATGCTAAATACAAAAAAAGAGAATATTAAATGTCATAATGCTTACAAAAGTGCAAGATTTTTCACTTAAATGCTTCCAAAAGATGGGACTATTCAAAGTTTGGATTGTAGCTCTTTTTCCAGACAAGATGCCCCCACAAAACCCCAATAAATCTATTTATAGTGGGCTAAAACTCGGGGCCAATTTTGGACAAAATGCCCTTCCAGGTCAAATATGCGACCGCATTTCTGTCGCATAACAGATTGCGGTCCGCATTTCTTCAGGTACACCGCATCTTCGAAACGCTACGTTCCAGAAAGTCACCGCATTCAAGTTATGCGATCTGCATTGTTGATATGCAGCCACATAGTGTCATCGTATTTCTTCTCTCAGCCACTTCTATAGGAGGTTTGCGATCCATTATGCGGCCCGCAAACCTGTTATGTGGTCGCATAATGGACCACATTTCTTCACTTGGATTTGGCCAAACTGACTGTTGGACTCTGCAGTTCTCCTGAGCATTATGCGGTCTGCATGTTGGCTTTGTGGCCCGCATTTTAAACTCTGCAGTCGCATTTTGCCTATTCTTCTCTTTTTTAGGCTTTTTGATTCCATTTCCATGTTTTTGGGTCCTCAAGCTTCATGCACTGCAAAACATCAAAATTACATAAGTATAAAAGAAAATGCATTTAAAACGAGCTAAAATCTAAGCAATTGGTATTAAATGTGCCAAAATTCTCCGGCACATCAACACCCCCAAATTAAACTCGTGCTTGTCCTCAAGCAACTAAAACAACTCTATCCTATTCTAGACTCCAACTAAACGACATGAAACAATGATCGTGGACGGTGTTAATCGTCAGTATTACAAGCATACAATTTCGTTTATTTACCCTTCCTGAACGGTCATTGCTATTTACAAAGAAACTGATCAACTTGTGAACTTTGAGCCTCGACAAATTTGACAAAATGTTACTCTCAGCTGAGTGCCTTTGCATTCGACTTCAAGAACTCAACTTCTGTTAGACCTCACAGTTCATATTCCCTCACCAGAAAAAAATTCCCAAACTCACAATGTTTACAATGACAACAACAAGGGACATATTCACAAAGACACTCACTCTCACAAAGAGTTTCAAGTGTTACAACACATCTTACCATAAGCTTGCCCTTATTTTAATTCGTTGCCTATTCAAAAACATTCTGTTGGAGATCCCATAAGGACTTTTTAAGCTTGTAATGTAGGCTTAGGGAAGGGTCGGATAAACATTTGGGTACAAGGGACTACACCCTCCTTGGACACTACTCATATTTTTCTTTCTTGTTGTCCTTTGTTTCTTTTCAAACCACACAACCTTCATTGGCTCCTAGTTACCAACATCGAACCGCCTTAAATACCTCTCTAATTTTCTTCAAAGCTCCATATTTACATATATACAAATATTTCTTCTTCTTTTTTCATTTCTTTTTCTTTCTCTTTTTTTTCTTGTGGAGCTTGAATAATTTCATTTGAATATTTGAGGTATACTTTCCTACACTCAATATACAACCTCGCCAATTTTCAACTTGGCACCACACCCCCAACTTAGGCTTTTAACCTCATTCTCAATGTTCAAGGAGGGACAGGTTCAAAAGCTAGAATTATTTTGCAAAAGGGGAAAGGTTTGTAATGAGGTGGCCAAAGAAAAGGGTAAAGGCTCAAATGGGGTAACTAGTGATAATGTCTATACAATGGGTAGCTTGAAAGGCTAACTGGGTTTTCAAATAACACAAAGACTGCCTAAGGTCATTTCTTCAACTAAATGTACTTATCATTAGCATCGAAAGACCAATCGGGCAAGTTCTAGATGACAGATGTAAACACAAGAATTATTTACACAAAACTAACACACATGGAACATGAACTATTTGGCTCAACATAGTTTTACACTTGGAAACTCGGAGATAATTCTAAGTAAGCATAGAGTCAAAGAGCGAGCCTCAAGTTCACCCAGATGATTAACAATATTTGTTTTTTTATAACAACGGAAGGGTATAGGTTATTTACAGCCATACATGCTTGAAACTAGACGCTCACACCAAACCGGTCAAAATGTTTCGCTACTGCCATGGTTCTACTATTACACCCTTGGAAAAGAACCCGGCAAAGAAAAACAATGGGAATTCATCGCTAATTACTAAAGATGTACATGCATACAACTATCTACTTGTTTTTGGTTTTTTTTACAAAGATAACATATCTACAAAGACAACACAAGTATGTGCAAGAGTTAACGAGAGATTTACTTATATATATAAAAACCATGTACAAGAGTAGAAAAAGTACAAAAATATATACAACGGCTACCCTACCCCCAGCTAAAAGCTTGCATTGTCCCCAATGCATAAAAGATGTAAAAATAGAGTTTAGGGGCTCCCTGAGGCGCACTAAGTGCTATGGGAGTTGGAAGCCGGCAGGATGATGGTGGGGTCACCCTCTGATGCCGGAGCTGGGGTTGACGAGATCTCAGCCTGAGGAGTGACCTCCACAGATGGAGGCAGAATCTCCAACTGTCCTGACACCAGAACTGGTGCCTATGAGCTGCTAGCCTCGCCTCCTGATGGCGGAATGGTCGATGATGTGGCTTTGGTGACCATGTCTGCTAGCGAATGCTCTATCGCCGTCGGAATATCTGCTTCTTCTTCCTTTTCTGCAACTGTAGGGACGACAACCTGCTTACCTTTCTCCTGAGGACCCACATCCTCCTCGGACCATGACTCCTCATCAATCTCCTCCTCGTCTGTCTCCCCAACCTCGAACTCTGCAGAGCGTCCGGAATCGTCCCTAGAAGGGATGTCAATGTGTTCAGGGGGAGCTAGAATCAGGGAAGCCCCGACAGTCTGTGGCTCAGGAGCTGTCATCAGTGTGAAAAAGTCAAGGTCTAACCCAGCCACAGACGTGCCCGCTCCCTACTCTCCTTCCTTGGGCATGAAGGAGGATAGATCGAACTCCAGATTTTGCATTTTGAGGAGCTCAGTCTTCATTGTGTCTACCTCATCACGGAGCTTGGGTAGGCCTCCAACCTCACCCCACTCTACCCTCTCAAGCCGTACCTCAATCCGCTTGAGGAGATCCTTATAAGATACATGCTGCTACTGGAGTGCGTCACTGAGGACTGGATATGAGTAAGGGCCTGCCTCATCAAAGTGGGGAGGTCCTTCAGAAGCCGATCTACCTTCGCATTTGCATGTTGAGCTAAGAGACCTAGCCTCAAAAGGGCTGGTAGTGCGGCAAAAGGCTAGGCAATAATGGTTTGAGAGGTGGGTTGTCGAGTGGCAGTGGATGCCACTGTGGCCGGATGAGAAATAGGTGGCTGGGAGTCTGAGATATCTATATCAGCAGAAATCTGGATCTGATTCTCTGGAAGAGCAGAAGCTACCTGTGGCACCGCGTCACTTATGCGCGTGATATCAATATCCTTCAGCGCTTTCCCAATATTATCATGGTGTGGCAGTGAAGGAACTTCCAAAGCCCTATAGAAGGTTGTGATCAAGCATGGGAATGGAAGTGACGTGGTTGTCTGGTTGGCGCGGACCTCTAACTCTCGGAATATAATGTCACCCACATCAATCTTGATCCCAGTCATGATGCATGCAATGAGAAGAGCTTTCTCAATTCTTATGCCAGTCTCATTCCGGGACGGTATCAATCGAGAGGTAACAAAGATGATCCAGAATCTACCCTCTTGTGTAAGATCTTCCTTGAATATTTTATGTAGAGGTTCAATCCAAGTAGTGTTCCCCTTTGCGATCATTGAGGAAATCCAGGCACGCTCACCATCTCTGTTGGCCCATTTGGCCTCATATTCAACTGTACCCGGACTCCAACTTCTAAAATACAGATCATCTATCGTGCCCTTTCCACAAAGCACTGACTTCCCCCGAACCATGACCGATTCACAGAAGATTTTGTTGCGCTTGTGATGAGCTGTTCTGGAGGCCCTGTAGGATGCATAGAACTCTCGCACCATTGTTTCATTGAAATCATCAGGCACCTCAGTGAAGCATTCCCAGTTTCTATCTTTGATATTCTCCAGTATGTGAGGGTACTGCTCCTGTAGTCCGTTCAGACTTAACTGTTTCTCTTCAAGGATTTATTTTTCGTGAGCCCTTCTTTATTCAGACTCCTAAAGCCTGTAACCTCAAAATGGAGCTGGAAATCATCTCCCCTTTTTCTTCTTACCTCGGCCTGTAGGTCGACTGAGGGAAAGGTCTCCTCCTCATCAGATTGGGAGGGATGTTGAGCAATAGGTCGGGATGGTTCTTGTCGTGAACGTTTGGCTTGTTGTGCTAGATGGCCGGATGAAGCCCTC
Organism: Nicotiana paniculata; assembly: GCA_005239505.1. Taxonomy (NCBI): domain Eukaryota; kingdom Viridiplantae; phylum Streptophyta; class Magnoliopsida; order Solanales; family Solanaceae; genus Nicotiana; species Nicotiana paniculata. Next base: position 70,929 of record ML355843.1, on the reverse strand, counting down.
TTTTTACCAGCAATAGATTTATTCGGAGCCATATCTGTAAAGAAACAAAGTGTGAGAGACATAGCATACATCAAAGGAAAATCTTACAAAGAAAGTCAAATATGCGATAGGTTATGCGGTCCCATAACCACTATACGGACTGCAAACCTGTCGCAAAATGTTAGTCTGCAAGAAAGGAACCAATTATGCAATGGGTTATGCGATCGCATATCCATTATGCGGTTTGCATAACCATCACAAAACTGGGCACTAGAAAAGACCATCACATTATGCGATCACAAAACCCACCGCATAGATGGATATACGATCGCAGATCTGCCGCAAACAACATGCCATGTTTGGCCAGAGACTGTCTGGGTATGCGGTGGCTTTGCGGTCCGCATATCGCTTATGCAATCGCAAAGCCGTCGCATTTTTTCATCTCCCTCAGGTCACCTAGGGTTTCATATGCGGCAAGGATGCGTACCGCAAATCAATTATGCGGCCCGCAAAAGTCATCGTCCTCAAGGCTTCATTCTATATTCAACAATGGTGACCCTAATTTCACTACCCAGCAGCCCAGATTTAACCAATATTCAAGAATCCCACCATTACGAGAAGATAATCAAAAGAAAAGAAAAAAAAGGGAGAAATAATAGACACGGATGAAAACAACCAAAACATGATATATACAACAAAATTAAAACTATCAATTCACAGAGATGAAGTTGGGAAGGAAGACCTACCAGAACTAGATGAATGAGAGATGATAAAGGAGGTGATTTCACAAATTGGAATTTGTGTTCACTCTTTCACGTTCAAACGAGCCGATATCCCCTCTTCTTATCTTTTGTTTTTGTTTTGTTTTTGTTTTGTGCAAGTGTGCATATGGTGGAATTGTGCGACGGGGGTAGGGATATACTTACTTGTGAAAATGCGGCGGGTTTGTTCACTGCATAACACATTATGCGACCGCATAAGTGTTATGTGGTGATATCAACTCAGGTGGTTCAACTTCCTCAATGCAGTCCACTTATGCGATCGCATAACTAGTATGCGGTCCGCAAAGTGCACATCCTCACCGCATTTATGCCATCAACTTTTGCTAAACACACTGCCTAGGTTTGCGACCACTATGCGGTCTGCATATTCAAAATGCGACCGCATATGTGTAGCAAACTTACCATGGTGACTTTTCTTCCCTTTTACTCGCAATTTTACCCGATTTTATGACCTTTTTGAATCACTTGCACTCTAACACATACTTTAAATTGATCAACTTAATCCGTAAAAAAAAAAAATTACAGGGTAAACTAATAAAAATAAATAAAATGTTACCACACATAGGTTGCCTCCCATAAAGCGCTTGATTTAACGTCGCGACACGATGAAGTTGGCCTTTCTTTGGTTTTACTCATTGGTCGGGCATGGACCATCTTTGAGAGCCAATTGTTCCAGCAAGTGGTTTTCTCCATCTGTTCCCAATTAGTACTTGACTCGCTGGCCATTGACTTTGAAGGTTCGAAGCCCATCCTCCGATTCTAATTCCACAGCTCCAAAAGGGGATACATCTACCACCTTGAACGGACCAGAACACTTTTATTTTAGCTTGCTCGGAAACAATTTTAACCTTGAGTTGAAGAGCAAAACCAAGTCACCCGACTTGAACTCCCTTTTCAAGATCTTTTTGTCGTGGACGAACTTCATCCTTTCTTTGTACACAGCTGCACTTTCATATGCATAGAAGTGGAATTTCTCCATTTCATTGAGTTGTGTTAACCTCAATTTACAACTTCATCCCAGTCCAAGTTCAACATTTTTAAAGCCCACATGGCTTTGTGCTCCAGTTCTACGGGTAGATGACAAGCCTTGCCAAAGACTAACTGGTAAGGTGAAGTTCCAATAGGGGTTTTGTACGTCGTGCGGTATGCCCACAATGCGCCATCTGGCTTCCTTGACCAGTCGGTCTTATTGGCATTAACAGTCTTTGCTAGAATATTCTTTATCTCCCGGTTGGAAACTTCAACTTGGCCACTTGATTGGGGATGATAAGGTGTGGACACCTTATGCTTGACGCCATATTTCTCTAGTAGCCCCGTGAAAGCCTTGTTACAGAAGTGAGACCACCATCACTAAGAATGGCTCTAGGAGTGCCAAATCGTGTGAATATGTTTTTATTTAAGAATGTGATTACACTCCTTGCCTCATTGTTTGGTAGGTCAATCGCTTCAACCCACTTGGACACATAGTCCACAGCCACCAAGATGTATTTCATACCACATGAGCCTACAAAGGGTCCGATAAAGTCAATTCCCCACACATCAAAGATCTCGACCTCCATCACAAAGTGCATTGGAATTTCATGTCTCTTAGATATTGATCCCTGCCTCTGACATTGGTCACAAGCCTTGACCATTTGATTGGCATCATGATAAATCGACGACCAATAATAGCCACATTCAAGTACCTTTGACGTCGTTCGATTATCCCCATGATGACCCCCAACAGGTGAGTCATGACATGCCTTTAGAATTGGCATCATCTCTTCTTCTATAGCACACCTCCTAATGATGTTATCAGCACAAATGCGGAACAAGAATGGTTATTCCCAATAATATTGTCGACACTCTCTCAAAAACTTATTCTTTTGGTAAGCTTCCAGTCCATCCAGAATGAGGTCACTAACCAAGTAGTTAGCAATATCGGCGTACCAAGGAGTAGATGAAGAAGACAATGCCAAAATATGCTCATCAGGGAAGGCATCATTGATGTCAAGATTTTCCTTTGGTCACCCGTCTTCTTCAAGCCTAGAGAGATGACCTGCCACTTGGTTTTCTATGCCCTTTCGGTCCTTGACCTCAAAATCAAGTTCTTGCAGTAAGAGGACCCACCGGATTAACCTGGGTTTGGCATCTTTCTTTTCCATAAGATAGCGAAGAGCGGCATGATCGGTGTAGACCACCACCCTAGATCCCAACAAATAAGCTCGAAACTTTTCAAAAGAATATCAATGGCAAGAAGCTCTTGCTCTATCACACTATAGTTCACTTGCGCACCATCGAGTGTCTTGCTTGCATATAAATGGGATGAAGAACCTTTTTATGTCGTTGACCCAGAACTGCTCCAATAGCTACACCACTAGCGTCACACATGAGCTCGAATGGAAGAGACCAATCCGGTGTGACAATAATGGTTATCGTGGTGAGCTTCTCTTTTAGCTCCTCAAATGCCTTAAGGCACTTTTCATCAAACACAAACTTGGCATCTTTTTCAAGGAGCTTGCACATAGGATTTGCAATTTTGGAGAATTCCTTGATAAAAAGCCGATAAAATCCGGCATGCCCTAAAACGCTTCGGACACCTTTTACCGATGTTGGTGGAGGAATTTTGGAGATGATGTCAATTTTTTCTCGATCAACCTCTATGCCATGTTTTGAAATTTTGTGCCCCAAGAAAATGCCTTCGTCCACCATGAAGTGGCATTTCTCCCAGGTAAGCACAAGGTTGGTCTCCTCACATCGCTTGAGAACTTGTCTAAGATTGTCAAGACAATGCTCAAAATAATCTCCTACCACCGAAAAGTCATCCATGAAAACCTCTAGGAAATCCTCCACCATGTCTGAGAAGATGGACAGCATGCATCTTTGAAAGGTAGCCGGAGCGTTGCATAAACCAAACGGCATCCGGCTAAAAGCAAAAGTTCCATAAGGTCAAGTGAATGTTGTCTTTTCTTGGTCTTCCAGTGCTATATTGATTTGGTTGTAGCCGGAATACCCATCAAGGAAGCAATAGAATGATCTTCCCACTAGACAATCAAGCATTTAATCAATAAAAGTCATAGGGAAATGATCTTTTCACGTGGAACTATTGAGCTTCCGATAGTCCATGCATACTCTCCACCCGGTGACCGTCCGTGTAGGGATAAGCTCATTCTTTTCATTGTGAATTACTGTCATGCCTCCCTTCTTTGGTACACATTGCGCCGGACTCACCCACGAACTATCCGCAATGGGGTAGACAACCCCGGCATCCAACCACTTTATTATCTTTTTCTTTACCATCTCTTGCATCGATGGATTCAATCTCCTTTGGTGCTCAACACTCGGCTTGTTTCCTTCCTTCAATTGGATTTTATGCTCACAAATTCCGACGGGAATCCCTCGGATGTCCGCTATTGTCCATCCAATAGCTTGTCGGTGTTCCCGCAAGACATTCAACAATTTTCCTACCTGCACATCATCCCACAAAGAGGAAACGATTACGGGTAAAGTATCATTAGAGCCAAGAAATTTGTACCTCAAATGTGATGGAAGTGTCTTGAGGTCAAGTTGTGGTGGCTCAATGATGAAAGGCTTTGCGGGAGGAGTGGCTCTATTCTCTAAGTCGAGATAGAGCTTCTTCGGTGCATAAGAGTAGGACCCACGTCCTTCCAATGAATTCACGGCCTCTACATACCCCTCCATGTCTTCTCCATCAAATTTACCAAGATTGCCGCCAAGGCCTCACCAAGGCACTCTTCCACCATCTTCATGTCACTAGCATCCTCGACCTCATCAACAACATCTATTACTGAGATCCCTTCATATGCATTCGGCAACTTCAAACCCTTACTAGCTTGGAAAGTGACTTCCTCATCATTCACTCGGAATTTGATTTCATTTCGTTCTGAGTCCATCAAAGCTCTACCCGTGGAAAGGAATGGTCTTCCTAATATGATAGGAATTTCCTTTTCAACCGCACAATCAAGGATAACAAAGTCGGCCGGGATAAGGAACTTTCCCACTTTCACTAAGACATCATCAAGAATACCCACGGGTCTCTTGATTGAATGGTCGTCCATTTGCAATCTCACACTTGTAGGTATTAGAAACCCCAATCTCGCTTGCTTGTAAATAGCATGAGGCATAAATTTATGCTAGCACCATTATACAAAGTTCCCTTGCAAAATCTCTCAACCCGATAGTACATGGAATGGTGAATGCTCCCGAGTCTTCCTTCTTCTCAACGGTTGTCATGGAAATAACAGCACTAACCCAGTGAGTCATGCTCACCACTTCATTCTTGGTGGATCTCTTCTTGGTCAAGTCTTTTGTCTTCCTTCTTCTCAACAGTTGTCATGGAAATAACAGCACTAACCCGGTGAGTCATGCTCACCACTTCATTCTTGGTGGATCTCTTCTTGGTCAAGTCTTTTAAGTATTTGTCAAATCCCGGCATCTCTTGGAAAGCCTCCAAGAAAGGGATGCTTACCGACAATTGCTTCAAAATATCTTTTCGAACTTGCCATCATCTACCCTTTGCAAGCCTTTGAGGGAATGGAGGAGTAGGTCGAGGAATCGGTGGAGGAGCTTTTGGGGTCTCCTTCACCTTTTCCTTAACCTCCTCATGCTTTCATTTTTGGATTTTTACCTCCTGGGAGGGCTTCTAACTTTCAACAACAACCGGCACTTCAACTTGTGCCTCAACTTCTTGCTCAAGATCATCTACCCCAACTACTTGTTCACTCTCATCTTGAAGGACCTTCCCGCTTCTAGTCGTAACAGCCATGCAATGAGAAGATGAACCGCTCACATTCCCCTTTGGGTTGACAATTGTATCACTTGGAAGAATAAGCTTTAGCTTGGGATTTTGTTCTCTTGACAAGTCTCGCATTTGCATCTCAAGCTTTTGTATAGAGGTGGTATGTGACCCCACGATTTCGGACATGTTCTTCATTATAGCATCACCTCTCTCTTGATTTTGAAAGATCTTTTCAAGCATCCCTTCTAACTTGGATTCATTTGAAGTACCCTCCTTGTAATATTCTCCCTTCGGTGGAACATAGGGGTTGGAGCTCCAGTTGGCATAATTTCTATTGTTGTTGTTCCAATTATGTTGACTCGACCCACCTTGGTCATTACGCCAATTTTGTTGGCCTTGCCCTTGCGGGTTTTGCCTCTATTGATTTTGTTGGCGATACCCTCCTTGAGAATTATGAATATAGTTGGCTTCTTCAAACTCTTGATTTCCCGTCGGTTGCATGTCTTCCACAATATTTACCTTCTTCGTTTGACTCTCCGTGAACATCTTTGTCAATACATCAATGTTGGTGGCAAGACCGGTAATCAATTGGTCTCTCTCTCTTGATTTTATTTGATCATGTTGGTAAGAGAGGGAGTACCATAAGAAATTCCACCACTAGCATCTTCGGAATGCCATGCTTGATTGTGTTTGGTCATTTTATCCAGAATTTGTGTAATCCGGGTGAATGATTTGTCCATGAAAGATCTATCTGCTACATTTTTTCCTATGGACTAGAAAAATGGATCCAAACCCATGTAGAACTTCTCCATCAAAATAGCATCCGAAAAACCATGGTTTGGTGACCTCACTAAGTATAACTTGAATCGGTCCCACGCTTCATGTAAGTGTTATCCTGGTATTTGTTTGAAGAAGAATATTTTATCTCTAAGCTCAGACTTCTTGCTCTGAGGGAACCACTTGGAAAAGAAGGCACGGACAAGCTCGGGCCAAGAAGTGATAGATTGAGGGGGTAGATTTTGAATCCACTTTCTCGCTTCTTCAGTCAATGAGTATTTGAATACTCGCAATCTCAAGGCGTCGTCTGTTACATTGTTCTGCTTAAGCATGGCGCACACACCCAAGAAGTTCCTAAAGTGTTGTGTTGGATCATCATTGATAGAATTTCTGAAGAATCCTTCTGCTTTAAGCATTAGGATTAACCCGTGTTCTACTTTGAAAGTAGCAGCTTCAACCCGTGGAGGAATGATAGTGTTGGTATCATCAAGATATTCCTCATTATCCGTAAAGGGATTCTCATCTTCATCATAATCGGCCATTCTCACCTATCACACAAAGCAAAGCAAGCAAAATGTGATGGAATAGAAAAGATGTAAAGTAAAGTGCACACTAGTTAGTAATTTCAAAACCGTATTCCCCGGCAATGGCGCCAAAATTTGATACACTCAAATTACACATTAAAATAGTGTAAAGCGATCGATGTCAAATATAGTAACCCAACGAGGTTGGGGTCGAATCCACAGGGAATAGGCGTGAAAGGTTTACTTGACTAGTGTGAATCTTAACTTAAATCGTGTTTCTATTCCGTTAGAGTAACAAGAGTATGGTAGTAGATTGGATTGTAATTTTGTGAAATAGTACCAAGTATGATTAAATAAGGTTGTAATTAATTTGATTATCTAAACCAAGGTTGTGTCCCCTTCAACGAAATGCAATGTTATAGGTGTTAATATGATATATTTCTAATGGAAGGTCCTTTTGATATGCAAATGATTTCTCAATGACTATCCAATATTTTTCAATAGTTGGGTAGTATTTCTCTTTATGATTTTTTTCAAATATAAAAGAGTTACAATTAAGTGTAATCAATTTATGCCAAATAAAATCCACTTATTACTAAGAGATTCCATTAAATAAGGTTTAAAACCTTGAGTCTTTGATATTTACTTCTACCAAACCCTAACTCACTTTTCCAAGTAGAGAAAGAATATAATGGCTCTTGTTAATATTTGCAACCACTAACAATAAATAAAGAATGAGAAGTAAATAAATATCAACCAACCATTATACATATATTCAATGTTAAACACCCATTGACATTACACCCATTTAGGGTCCACAACCTTAGTATTTAAACTAGCCAATGCTAAACTACAAAAAGAAGAGAATATTAAATGTCATAATGCTTACAAAAGTGCAAGATTTTTCACTTCAATGCTTCCAAAGGATGGGACTATTAAAAGTTTGGATTGTAGCTCTTTTTCCAGACAAGATGCCCCCACAAAACCCCAATAAATCTATTTATAGTGGGCTAAAACTCGGGGCCAATTTGGACAAAATGCCCTTCCAGGTCAAATATGCGACCGTAGTTCTGTCGCATAACAGATATGCGGTCCGCATTCTCTTCAAGTACACCGCATCTTCGAAACCCTAGGTTCCAGGAAGTCGCCGCATTCAAGTTATGCGATCCGTATTGTTGATATGCGGCCGCATAGTGTCATCGCATTTCTGCTCTCAGCCACTTCTATAGGAGGTTTGCGATCCACTATGCGGCCCGCAAACTTGTTATGCGGTAGCATAATGCACCGCATTTCTTCACTTGGATTTGGCCAAACTGATTGTTGGACTCTGCGGTTTCCCTGAGCATTATGCGGTCCACATGTTGGCTTTGCGGTCCGCATTTTCAACTCTATGGTCACATTTTGCCTATTCTTGTCTTTTTTCGGCTTTTTGATTCCATTTCCATGTTTTTGGGTCCTCAAGCTTCATGCACTGCAAAACATCAAAATTACATAAGTATAAAAGATAATTGCATTTAAAACGAGCTAAAATCAAAGCAATTGGTATTAAATGTGCCGAAATTCTCCGGCACATAGGTGGACTTATTTCACCAGAGTTTTTTTATCTACCTCAATCATGAGCTATACTTCCCATACTTGATTATCTTCTTAAGAACTTCCTGAAAACACTTATAGTATTATTGTGAGCTAATTCTCTAACCATTACTCGGAATATTAGAGTCTGGTGCAATGGCACTACCCTTGTGACACATAACTGGGCATGTGTTGATACCCAATTGTTACCAAAATAATTTTAAAAATGCATATATGTCTTCAAAATCATGCATTAGCACCAATTGGTATTTTTCCATAATTTCTACATTTTTTAAATTAATTTATCCCAGCCTTTTATTTTATATAAATAATTACAAAATTACATCACAAATGATTTCAAAATATTTCTTGATTTAATTTATTATTTACGGTCCTATTAAGACCAAATTATTCCATAAATATCCAAATGAGCACCTTTTGGCTATAATTGCAATGACTTTGCAATTATAGCCAATGCATATAATTTTGTACTATTTTTTACCAGAAATTAGTCTTTTGTATTTTAAAAACTAAATAATCGTTCTCAAAATATTTCTATGCATGAAATTCATTTTTTATAATTAGTAATTATGTAAATTATTTTAATTAATTTGTTTGGGTATTTAACAAATGGCCCTATTTTTTGTTTCAATTATAGCCTATATAACCATCCCAAATGCCTAATTAAATTAGCCCAATACACCCAGGCCAAAATCCTACCCAAACCCAACCCAGTCTTGATGAATCTTGGTCATTGATTATTTTTTATCAATGACCCAGATTAATTCTTTCCTAATTTAATCTAAACGACCCCCCCCCCCAAACCCCTCATTTCTCCTATCACACTCGACGTCACACTTCACCCTCCTCTCCAAATCCTCTCTACCCTAACCCTAATTCCCCCTCGTCGTTGCTCGCTTACCATCGACTATGGTAGATTACCACCATTCTCCAGCCTTAACGGCTCTCCTACGCCGGATTTTCTGCTGTCTTTGAGGTCCCCAAGGGACCAGGGAACAGTCCACTCACACTTTGGCTTGTCCTCACCAGTCTCACGCTACTATGGCTCGATTTGAGTAAGATCGTCCTATTTTTGGCTAAAATCTATAGTTTCTAAGCTGGTATTTTCATCTCTGGGTTATTTTCTCGAAACCCTAATCTCATCTCCTAAATCTTTTAGATTTGTAACAGATCTGAGAAGGTTCGAACTGTTTTTACTTATTTTTATGAGAAACCTTCCATTTTTCAAAGTGTCGCTTCATTTTTTCCTAACTAGGGTTTCTGAAAACCTTTTCTTCAAAACGATTGCTGATATTTTAAGTGTTTAGTCTCTGATTCTTGTGTGTTTGATCGATTTTGTAAAGTTTCTCCTTAACCCTAACCAGTTATGTTGAAACCCCTAATTTTTTAGCACTATGTTTGGATTCTGAGTTCGTCCTTGTTGTTTGTTCATTCGATTCTGCTATGTGTTTGATTCTCATGAATAATGCTTCGTTTAATTAGAGTATTTTGTGATTTTTACCTTAATGTGTCCTATTAAGGTTCCAGATTTGATTCTTCCTGCTTATAATCGACTTGTTTGATTATTTATGGAAGTTTATGTTATTTCCCTTAAAGTCAGTACTATTTCGATTCTTTGAATCCCTGATTCACTGTGATGTTACTCATATGCTAATTTCCGGTTATTTTCTCTATTTTCACAACCTTTAAATTATTTCTTGACTTATTTATGATCAACTGTGTTATTTACTAATTCTTACTACCTATGTCCTTAATTGAACCTTTGTGTATCTACCCCTAATTACCTACTCTGTACCTAGATTATTTGATTTCTTTCCTTAATTGTTACCGCCTCTTTACCGTTGGTAAATTACTCCCTTAATTAATGGAAGACTTTACTGATTTTGTTCTTAATTGATTCTGTGATTCTCCAATTACTGAACAATTGATTGCTTACCTTATTTACCTAGCTCTCGACTATTATATATACTCCCTTTTATTCTCACTACACACACGGACACTAGTTTAGGAATTCTCTCTTACACTTAAAAAGCTTTCTGCTCTTTCTTTTTACTTTCTACTCTTACTGAACTAGCCAGCTGTAATCCAAGGCTAGTTATTGCACTACATTTGCTCTATTTCTGTGTCTGCTCTCCTTAGCTAGTATGTTCTGATTCAATTTCAAGTTCAAAACTCTATGTGTTTTGTTACTGCTTTAGTTCACTAATGTCCAGTCCTGATCCTGGATAATAATTGGTTGTTCAATATGTAACTAGCATGCCTAAATCATTGTGTCACTTAGCATGTAGGTATTCTGTCCTGTCCAACTTGATTAACATGTTTAAGGACTCGCCTATTGCTTTCTCTAGCATGTTTCAATTTGACTTTGCTCATGTATGTCAGCATGTTTGATTGTTTGCCTATTTGTTTATTTAGATTCTGGTACTAACCTGCTTGATAAGAGATTTAATACCCCCAAGTAATTCTGGTTCTATACTTATTGTCCAGAATAATATGTTTCCACATGTCTGTTCTGTGATCCATGCCCTATGTCTGTACTATTAGTTGTATGATTAATTCATTAACCCTATAAAAACTCTTGAGAAGGCTTTTGTGCTCCTGTTGTTAGGTTAATATGTTCTATGTGTCCCCAATACCCATAATCCCTCAGTGAGATCTGTGTTTGAATGGTACTGTTTAAACTGTTTGCTGATTTCTCATAAGTTCACACTGTTTTTTTTCAAAAAATTATTTTACTACTAATCAAATACCTATTTTTTTTATAAAACCTCTTTACTTAATTGAGTCTTTTTCAATACTGTTTTCATATCAAAACTTTTCAAAACTATGTCAAGCACTCTCACTTTACTCCTAAGTCCCTAGGTTCTGCCCCTCCAGTGTGTGTACTGCCTTGAGATCCTTTTGAGAAACCTTGGAACTCTGCTACACTGGGGCTGGCTATTCCACACTGCACTTACTCAATCCCTATTATGGAAAGTCTGGGTGTGAGCACTGTCCGAGATCCTTGAGGTCCTTAGGGAACTCTAACGCACCTGGACATGAAATTGGTTATGAACTCTTGGCATTTGAGGCTATGGAAGGCTCGGTGTTCTTAGGATAAATTTGGTCCTTCTTTTGGCTCGCTATAGTTTAACTTCTTTTCTTTTTACTTATGTAATTCATTCAGCCATTGGTCTGTAATAATTATTTGTAAACAGATACTGGGGTGGCTAGTGAAAATGGGGAGGGTAGTTGTGTGATCCTGTTGATATTATTGGGTAGAAAGCATGTTTTATGCTTTACATTCTGTGTATTTTCATTAGACTCCATGTCTTAGGACCAATGTGTTTATCCAAATCATGTTAAGCATTGCATTAGATATCCTGTTCCTAAGACTGCACATTTACTGCTTCAGCATATCACATGTCATTAATCAATGTGTTTTAGCGTTGTATTAGGTCATCACTTAGAGATCCTGCTCCTAGGTGAATGAATAACTTCAACATAAGACTGTCACTCCTGTGTGCATTTAGAAATCTTGTTCTAGGAATTTTGTTTGCATTCGCTTCAGTACGCCTAGTTTCTTTCAACTAAGATAAGCAACTGACCATGAAAAGGTATAAAAATCGTATCTCATATAGATGTTATACTTTTGAATAAAAACTTGTACAAATTCTCTTTTTAAGTCTTCGTCACCTAGAGCAGCATGTTTTAGGTTAAGACAACTTCTAAATTGTCAAACATCCCCTGTAATTGTGATCGCATACAGTCCTACGCCTAGGCAAGCCTTAGGTAATTAAATGCTATAAAATTGGAAACTGCTTTGATTGTGTTTACTGCTTAAAGGCTCACAGGTTTAAAATCAGTAAGCAAATTGATTAGGACCGTGTCGTTGAGTTTATGAAACAGTGTTGCATATTCCTGTGCATTGATGTCACTTAGATATCCTGTCTTAGGATCCTTTTTCTAATAAAAACTGCCTTTGTCTGTGTTTGAGACGTGTTGTTTATTTGTATTATGTGTGGAGGTGAATCTGAGCTTTTTAAATGCTTCTGTCACTTATCTGCTAGTCCTACTTGTTCTTGCCTATCGCCTAGAATTTTCCCTTTTAGCACCTTAGGGGGTTGTCTAGAACTGCCCAGACTTAGAGGTCCTAAACTCCTCCAGGACCACAGGGAAGGGACGGGTAACAGCACGCTTAGAGCTCGTTAAATAAAACCCGCTTAATAACCGCTAAGTGGGGGACAATGGGTAGAAAAGGATATGATGACCTGTACGCTAATGCAATGTGTAGCCTCTCATTAAAAAGTGATTACCGGGCATTGCACAGATGTGATCCTATAGGATAAACAACTTAGGACCTCCCTTATCCTTTACATATGTGTGTTTAGACTGCTAATCTGTTAAGACCTTTATTTGTTTACATATGTGTGCTTAGACTATCTACTTGCTACTTGAATAATTCACAAAATAGGTTTGTCCAGGACCTACAGTTGTGGACTTTTAAGGGAACCTAACACCTTCCTCTTGAAGTAATTTCAAGCCCTTACCCAATCTCTGGTTGTACATTTAGTGTTATAAATGACCCGTAGTAGGTGCCCTAACACGCCTTAATTCGTTAGGTGGCCTCTCTTCAAACTCCTTATATCCTTTTTCTCAAAAGGAAACGAGTTGTCCCAATAATATCAAAAACCCTGACCGATCCGAAAGGAGAAGGAAAAGGGGGCGCGACAGCATGATTTTACGGTTTTTATTTCCCAAGCTCACTATGTGGGTTTCAAATCTCCAACTGTACTTACTAATGATTTTCACATCTCCCCCTTAGACCAAAGCTTAAGGTCTTATACTTGCAGATCCTTTCCTTTTGTTGGGATCCGAACAACTTTTATTATCTTCTCCAATTCTTTGCACTTTATGCCAATTATGACTCATTTTCCAACATACTTCTAAGAAATCTCTCTTACTAGGAAAAACCAAATTACTTACATAACGGAAAGCTAATGTATTCACAACCATCATACACAATCTTAATAATTTAACTCTACTCACACTACCAATCTTGGGGAAACCCCTTTTCGATAATTCATAAAGGCTATTCTTCTGTAGTTGGCTCTCTTACTGCCTAGCTAATTTTTTTTTAATTCTTCCATTGTCACTATACTTCGGGTTCAACTTAACTCTTTGGGTTATAACACCCATTCGTTATTTCAAACTGTCATCCACTCACTAGAGTTAACCTGGGTAAATGAATCAAATTTTACCTCTACTATCTCTACTAAAATTGCTAATTCACTGTGTCAACTCAAAACTTACTTACTATTCTCTTACTAACCACATGCTAGAATCATGTTTTCTTATTATGCTTTGAATGACTAAACTGAAACATAAGGTTATTCCTAACTTCTCTCACTATCCGGCCATATTCTATGGTCGCATACGATCCTTTTTTGAACTATATGCATGGATCACACCTAGGGAAATTTCATATGTCGTAAAAAAAATTGGAATATCTAATCCCAAATATTCTATACACTTCAAAATTATATCAGACTATAACATCTGATATAGACACTTAGTCACATAAGCTAAGGGGAATTATCATATCCTTTATATCACAATAATAGTTGCTTCTTATAGTAACTTACTAACGTGGTACTTTCTAGTTCTAATATGAATAAATCTGAACAACTTAAAATCATTCCCCAAAATCCAATATCGACTGCTCTTGGTTCTCATTTTATACATCATATTTCTTAGTCGCATGCATGAGTCGTACGAAACACATCTTTGGAAATAACAAACATTTTTTACTTCTCGGTTTTCCCCTTAGGCTCTTTTCTGTTCAAAACTATAGTGATCAATCTATTACTGCTACGATTAAATTCTTAACATGTTACACCATAGGGCCTAACATCTGTAGTATCATCATCCAACATGTGGCTCCATTTTCGAGAACTAAAATAAACATGTTCTTCAAAGTATGTCATGCGAAGATTTTGTTATAGTCACTTTTAGTTACATTTTCTCTTATCACCCATAGGCACCACTGTATACTCACAAGTCACCAGAATTTGGATATATTGAAAATTGGAGATTTGGTAATTGAATAAAAAATAACTGCATACTAAATAACCATAAACATGCTAACTGAAAGACTACATAACTGGTAACTAAGGTAAATTGATAACCATAAACATGATAACTGCTTTTATATTTTCTAATAATGTTATGCTCTAATATGTACAACTATCCATTATATCCCACTTTCAACAACCTCTCAAGGACTTCGGTTTTCCCTGTCCATCGTTGGGCATTCGATACGTCTGGAATTCGATATGAACAGAAGGCTACCTATTTCTCTAAGTTTGATGGCACGATCTAGAGTAGAAAGAAATGAGAAAATCTTGAATGTCTTGGTATTTAATCGTTTATATGAGTGGTCGGCACACACATATAAAGGAAACTCCACTAGACACGGTTTCATAGACTCCCTAGGATACTTGGTGCATGACTACATGTGACCGAGCGAACCAATTGGCTGGCTGAAACAACATGTGATATCATAACATACTGAAAGCAGAAGATAAACTAACATATGTTGATATACTTAAAGTCTGAATGATATAAATCAAAGTGTTGAAACATTAAGATAAGTCTAAAACATATATGTAGTCAACATTGCTTAACATGAAAATCTTGTGACTTTGTCTAACTATCACTCTAATCTATGAAGCCTCTAATGAAGTAATAAGAACACTAACTATTTGTATATACTGAAAGACTACAAAGTGATGATAATGCCCCGAAAGAAATGGGGATCACCAAACAGCTGGTACGAGAATCCTAGCGCTCTGAATCATCAACTTGTAAATCATTATCTGCATTGTGAGATACAGGCCCCGGGAAAAAGGGACGTCAGTACATTTGAGTTGCACTGGTATGTAAAACAACTGAAATAAAGAACTGTAAGTATTGAAACTGAAACTGAGTTGATAACTGAGAACTAATAACAGAAAACTGAAATGATAACTGCTGAAACTTAAACTAAAATGATATCTCATAACTGATAACTGAAATGATAACTACTAAAAGTGAAACTGAAAGGATAACTGATAATTCTTAATGGAACTGAATAAAGGAAGTATGGATATGAATATTCCCTCTTCTGAATGATGAACAACCTATTTATCTTAATATTAAAATGCGGCCTCGGTACCAATATACGTGCACAACTGCGACCTCGAGCCCAAGTATACGTATGCCTCATGCCAAAAAATGCATAAAGTATAAATTGTAGCCTCAAGCCCAAAGATGCATAAAGCATAAACTGCGGCCTCAGGCCCAAATACAGGTGTTCAACAATTCAGGGATTTAAAATCAGGAACTGAGAATCATACTGCAATACATGATACTGAAATACTAAATCACACTGAGTTACATGATACTAGAATACTGAATCACAATGGGTTACATAATACTGGAATACTAAATAGGACTAGATTGAGACATGTATTCTTGAACTGATTATGAACACTGAAACTTCAATTGTTTATGATATACTGAGTAATGTATACTAAGACTCGGGGGCGTCAAACCCAAGTCTATATTGAATACGCACTGAGCTCTCAACGTTCATAATGAAAGTCATGAACGAGTTATGAAGCTAGAGAATAGAAGTTCTGCAACTATTCAAGGAACTAGGCTTAAGTATATTTTTGAGGCAATTAATAACGTTGTAAAAGAAACTTAATGTTGGGAGAATCATTAACATTCCCAAACATAGAGAGTTAGCCTCACATACCTTGACTCTGGTCCTTTTAAGCGTAGCACAATGTTTTGTCACCTCTTTCAACGATAATCTATGGAAATATATATCAAGAGGAACCAATATTAGCACTACGACTCACGTTTTGGTAGCTTAGGAATGTTATCAAACACCTTATGGGCATAAATCCTCATAGCCCTTAGTAAATTGTCTTTTCTTCACTAAGTTCTCATTCTACTACTTCTAGGTGATTCTACAATCCCAAATAAATGTAACTAACACCATCTCTCATCACCCAAATCTTATAACAACCAAAATTCAACAATCCAAAACCCTAGAATAGTTCTTATGGTTCTCTTTATCAAACTCATTCACTATTCCCCCAAAAACTCATCAATTCATAGCTTTAAATGATTAGGGAGTAGAAGCATTACCTTTTCAAAGTGCGCTCCTCTATAATTCGAGTTCTAGGGTTTTCTTTCTCAACAATGGTGTCTCGGCTGAATATCTAATGAGTGGAAGGATTTACCCATGTTAATAAGGTATTGGAGAATTGAAATTAACTAAGAATCATCCTTAGAACTAACCGTGGATGATGGAGGGACCTTGGGGAAGTTAGGTTCTTGAGAGCTCCCCTTTCTAGAGTAGGTTTTCGTGTTTGGGGTGTGGGGGAACGAGGTAGGTCTTTTAAATACGTGAAAACGTCCCAAAATTAAGAAGGAAAATAAAAATAGCTCGGATAAACAACGTCAGCGCGGGGAACCATCAGGGGCGACAAACTAACAGTGCAAGGCGCCAAAACTACAGTGCCTTGCACTAACAGGGGCGCTAAAGTTACAGTGCGTTGCACTATCAGGGGCACTGAAGTTACAGTGCCTTACACTGTCAGGGGCGCTGAAGTTATAGTGCCTCACATTGTCATGGGCGTTGAAGACGAACCTCCCATTAACTTAGTCGATTCTATTGAATTTTATGCACCTCACTCTCGGTCTTGATTCTACAACAATTATTTCCATCCATACTCATCCTGATAGGAATTCACATGTAACAAAGGTCACATTAATACTCATTTAACGCATCCACAACTAATCTGAATTTACGGGGTGTTACATATGCTCAATGTTGGTATCAGAGACTCCGAAGGGGCGGATCCTGCCCAAGCGCTAAATATAAGCCAACATGGCATGTTGCGGCGTGCAGCCCAATCCTATCATGAATCAATAAAGCTTGTTGCAGCATGCAGCCCGATCCCATAAGTATCATCACAATCTGGCCCTCGACCCCACTCATTCATCAATCTCTCCAGTCTCTCGGGCTCATTCTTATGCTAATCAGCCCAAACAATGATATATGATATAACAATAAATGATAACAGAGGCTGAGATATGATATGCAAATAATGAATATGAGTGCATAATTGCAATTTAAGCAAATAACTCAACAACAGAAACGACCTTGGTGGTTCCCAACAGTACCATCATATATCCTAAGCATGATTTCTAACATGGATCACTGCTCAATTTCTCTAACACATGAAGATTATATGAATAACAACAAGATTGGAGAACTACACAGTATCAGGGAAACAACCGAGTCTCAATTACTACAGTGCACGCCCAGATACCCGTCACCTAGCATGTGCGTCACCTCAATACAAACCACATAACACGTATTTTAGGGATTCATACCCTCATCACCAAGTTTAGAAGTGTTACTTACCTCGAACAAGCCAAATCCAATACCGAGCAAGCCAAACAATACTCTAGAAATGTCATCCCACACGTACCGACCTTCGAACGACTCGAAACTAGCCAAAAGCAACTCAAGAACATCAATAAAGACAAATAAAACAAACGCAGTCGATAAAGATTGAATCTTTGATCAAAAGCCCAAAGTCAACAAAAAAAGTCAAACTCAAGCCCACACCTCGGAACCCAAAACACATACAAAATTCGACAACCCATTCTATTACGAGTCCAACCATACTAGCTATACTCAAATCTGACTATGAATCGATGTTTAAAACTCAAAAAATCACTTTATGAAAGTTTAGGATAAATCCCCCAATTCTCTTTCAAAATCATGAATCTAATGCCAAAATCGAAGATAGATTCATGAAATAAAATCAAAACTGACTAGAAAACACTTACTCCAATCCATGTAATACAAATCGCCTCCAAAATCGCCCAAATCTGAGCTCCCCAACTCAAAATATGACAAACTAAACCAACCCTCGAATTAATATTGTTCTACCCAGACCTTTTCGCATATGCGATAGATGAGCCGCTTCTGCGGCATCGCTTCTGTGACGTTGCTTATGCGACAAGACATACGCTTCTGCAGAAATAGATAAAATATCGACCCTCGCACCTGCTGACAAAATATCCGCATCGCGACATTGTAGGTGCGACAAGGAACGCGCATCTGCGCAACGTCCCGCTCGTGCGCTCAGAAGCCCGCATCTGCGCCATCGCAGATGCGTTGAGTCCTCTACATCTGCGGACTCCTGCTCCAGTTCAACTCTCTGCTTCTGCGACTCCTATGCCATTTTTTCGGTTCCGCGCCTGTGCCCATAGCTCCACAGGAGTTGTCACACCAGAACCCCTGCCAAACCAGCATAGTAAAAATGATCCAAATTTGTCTGAACCTCGCCCGAAACTCATCCGAGCCACTCGGTAACCCGTCCGAATATACCAATAAGTTTTAAGACACAACACGAACCTAATTGAGGCCTCAACGCACACATAACAACATCAAAATGATGAATTGTACCTCGAAATTGGACTTGAAGAATTTTTAAACTTTCAACTTTCAAAACTCATGTCGAACCATATTAAATCAACCTAGAATGACCTCAAATTTTGCACACAAGTCTCAAATGACATAACGAAGCTATTCCAATTCCCGTAACAATAATTTGAACCCGATATGATCGAAGTCAACTTTCAGTCAAACTTATGAACATTCCAAACCTTCAAATTTTCAACTTTCGCTAAATAGTGTCGAAACCTTCTAGAAATATTCAAATGCAAATCCGGGCATACACCCAAGTCTAAAATTAACATCCAAACCTAACAAAACCATCAAAACTCCGATCTAAGGTCAAATACTTAAAAGTCAAACTCGGTCAACTCTTCTAACTTAAAGCTTCAAACATGAAATGCATTCTTCTAAACCAATTCCGAATCACCTGAAGACCAAAACTGATGATTCACACAAGCCATAACACATCATACGAAGCTACTCAAGACTTCAAATAGTTGAACAGAATGTAAATGCTTAAAACGACCGATTGAGTCGTTACACATGGTTGATTTGTAGCAGCAGTTATAGTGGCTTTAGAGCTGTGTTTTTATGGGGTTTAGGTGACCTTTTTGGAATTTTTTGGAGCTTTTTGCTGCTTTTTTATCTGGTTTTCATGGTTAATTCGGCAGAAGCTATGGTGATTTTTTTCAAGTTAAAAGATGAAGTAAGAAAGAGGAATACTTCTTAGAACATCTTTTATCTCACACATAGCTTTTGCTCTGCATATTGGACTTACTGCAAAAAGTAATAATAGCATGAGAGTTCCATAAAACTACTTTAGGTATTGTGCGTAAAGTGTAACAGGCTATAGCTACAAATTCTCCACCATTTCAGTTGTTGAAGAGAAAAAAAAGATCCAGATTACTTTCTAGCTAATGTAACATGCCTAAACCATGTTAGGACTATACTAGAGACCACCTTTGAGTTAATTAAAGCAAATAATAGAACGAAAAAGAGAAAAAAAAACTTACTCACACCCGTTGTTTACACCATATTATATTAGTTTATCAAGGATGGATTGACGTTAGAATACATTCTACTCCTTAATTATGGTCATTGATAGATGCATATATTAGCGATAATTATTTCTGTGGAATGTGTCTGACTATGTAGTTGGTGCAAATATCCAAATACTCTTTTTCTAGAGAAAATTTTAGTTTGTATGACTCTTACATTCCTCCTAATTGCATTTATTTTGTGCAGCTATTGTTGGGCTATTTGCCTACTGAGAACGCAGTATATCCAACGGAGTTGGCTAAAAAGAGGTATCAATACAAGAATTTTAAAAAGGAGTTTTTGACGAATCTTGTAAGCTTTTATTCCCAATGCAGCGATTATTGGATAAGTTCATGCAGTCAATTTATTAGTATTATTATTACTAATATCTAAATTGTTGGTGCTTCTGTTCATTGGTAATTGAAGAATATACTTTGCTAATTTGGTGTGGCAAGACTCATGAGGCATATGGAGACAGAGCTTGTGGATATGAAATACATTGAGATATGGCATAAGGTTTGCATTATTACAATCTTTTATCATCAAATTAATGCATTTATTTAAAAAAAATCATTTAATTTAAGTTATGTTCATTGTCTAATTTTTGTGTTGTAATAAGTTAAACATGTATGTAATATCATGTAATATTCTATAAAGTTGAGATGCCACCATTTATTTTAGATTAGTGATATGTAGAAAGGGAGATCATTAATCGTAAATCACTTTGACAATCAAACATAATTCACTTCAACGAGGCGATTTCGTGAGAGTATATGTTGTTTATTTTTATGGCGCTTGTGTGTTTATATTGGTTTATTTTGACAATGGCAACAAAAAGATAACTAATTGTAAAATACAGGTGATATTAACTCTCACTCTTCTTGCCATTGTTATGGAATATGCAGATGGGGGAAAAATGTTTGTGAACATCTGCTATATAGAAAGGTTCAGTGAAAATAAGGTAGATTTAAATCTTTATTTTGTTAGTAGTCAATTTTCGCATCGACTATCATTATGAACGATAATGAAATGATAATGGAGGCCCTTTGTCACAATTCTAATATTTTAAAGGCCAACTTTCGGTGTTTTAAAAAATATTGATTCCCTATAAACAATGCTTCTCTCATTTTGATTTTTTGTTGTTGTCATTTCACCCTAGAAACTTCGTCCAGCATTTTATCTTAGGAGTCCACTACTGTCACAACTTGATGAGAAACTAACAAGAATCTACAAACAAACAAAAATAAATTGTGAATGTAGATTTTTTTTTTTTTTAGATATATCTTAGACATGGGATTATCTTTATAAATGTTATTCCAAATACCATCTTTTTAATTTAAGGGATCTTATTCTTCCTCAAACTTCAAGTGCCTGGGGCAGCAAAGATTTAAAATTGGATGATACACGTTTTGATGGAAGACGCTATGCTTATTTGTATAGACTTATAGTTGCTTCTAATTTGTGATTGTAAACTATGAATAAGAAAAAAAAATCAAACACAAATATTATTGCTATTTTTTCATCTTTAATTTCCACCTTATATAATACTGAAAGCTCCTCTCACCAAAGTGGCATAACAACTTCACATATTACATTTTTATCCCTCACTAATCTATTAGGAATTGACATGCAACACAATCTAAGAATATTCTTCTTTAACATATATTTGTTTTTATTGATTTTGCAGTTTCTTTACAAAAATTCAGTTCCACATTCAGAAAAAATGGCAGCTAAGTCGAATTTCGCACCGAGCTGTTGCATTATCTTAAGCTTTGTAAAGAAAAGGTGGTTGCTGCTCAAAATTCAAGTTATTCATACTCTACGAACAGAGGTAAATGAAATGCTAATACATAATATTCTACATTTTACATCTAAAGATATCATGATTGAATTATGCATGAGAATAAAGAGAATCAAGATAGTCGACTACTGGAGTTTAGTGATATAACGATAACTTGAATTTTTTTGATTGAAATATGTTGAATTGTATGATAATTACATTGTAACACAAGGAATTAGTACGTAGTTTTAGCTGGAGTTACCGGTGATAATTCCACAGTTACACTGGCATAATATAGACCACAAAAAATATGAAGTAAGTAATTGCATTTTCTTATTACATTCTCCCCTTCTTTGCCTAAAGAATTAAGCTTTTTACTAATCGTTGTTATTAGAAACCTAAAAACTATTTATTATCATTTCAGTGGATTGTTGTTTGATCATGCGGGATGGAACTTTATGTTATGTTGGTCGGGGCATATCCTTTTGAATACCAAGAGGATCCAAAAAGCATTAGAAAAATTACTCAAGTGAATTTTTTTATATATTAATATATCCAAAGGACTTTATGGGATGTTTAGACGTATTAGTTTAACTTTGATATTTCTCCTTCCAGCGAATAATGGCGGTACAATTATTTTGGGTTAAGCGCGTGATTCACGTTTGTGTCATTGACATTTCTTTCTAAAACTTATGTTTTTATGGTCCATAAAATGCGATTGTAAACGTAAGTTTATTTCGTGACGACTGCGCTCACACAAGCTTATATAGTCCATTTTGTTTACGCATTTTTACTTTTTAATTGCTTGAAGGTTCTACTAATCTTAATTATTTTTCCTTCGTTGAAAAGGTTTTTTCATGTTTTAATATGTGGACTTCATGAATGTGCAGGAGTTTAATTTCATCCATCCACAAATTCATTGTTTAGTATTCATTGGCAAATATTCTCTTACCTGAAAATGTTGTGCAAGAGTTTGATCCTTCAACACCTTTAAATTCCTGAAAAATAGCACAAATAAAGCCACAAGGATAGCTCAGCAGAAGAAGTATTCAGAAGAATCTTTAAAGTTTCTGTGATGTTAACTTTGAAGGATCAGTACTTCACTATTTCAATCCTCTATATGTTGTCTTTAACTTGAAAATGCATCATTCATGAATACTCAATTTTCTCTTAATGTAGATTTCTGCAGTTAATTGAGAAAAACATGTACCATTGAATGACTGACATTAATGCTCACAATTATTGTGAAGTCAACTAAAGTTTGCATCAAGAAGAGAGCATCCCTAACTTTTAGTTATGAATTATCGTCTGATAAATATGTGAAACTTCCATAAATGAATGTTTTAATTTTTTTGAGAATTTAGTTTTATCCATCATGTAGAATATAAGCTATAGACAACACCAAAAGGTTGATAATGCGTGATTATACACCTATCTACCTTGTGTAATTATATTATATTTCACCTATTGGATGGTATTGTAAATTAAGTAGTTACCTAATTTATGTTGCAGCTAATTAAGATATTGCCTTCCACTAATTAAGTAGTTGTCTAATTTCAATTCTCTTGATTATTGAGGTCTCATCGAGTAACCTTAAGTCTCGTCAAGCAATCTTAAGCAGGCGCTATCTGTTGTCTTTCTCAAATAATGCTAATACATATGTCTTAGAATCTGAGTATGTCCAATAATCTAATGTTCCATTTTCTTCCTTAATATTTATTTTTAATAATGAATAAGTGTGTTTCCTCATGACTTCAATTTATGAATATCCAGTGCATTTATATATTAAAAAAATTATAGCATTTGCATTGTTCTTTGTACACGGTATTTTTCTAATAATATTTTCTTACAAAAAATTATATTTAATATTCTTAGCGGAACGCGCAGGTAAGGATACTAGTATTATTAAAAGGAAAAAGTCTAGTGTAGGATTATGATAAGTGGCAGTCTAGGAGAAAGACATTACTAGGTTAGGACAAAATTAGTTAGGTTAGTTAATAATAAGTTATTTAATTACTTTTAAATTTAAATTCAAATTCAAATTCAAATTTTTAAATATCTATATTCTTTCCAAGGAAATAATAATTTGTATACATTGGAATAAGTATTAAAAGTTTGATGACTTTATAAATTAAAAAGATTCAAGTAACAAAATAAGATCTTAAAAAAAATGCTTATATTATAGAGGTAATATGAAAGTATTTTAATAACTCTCAAAAATATTATTGATAAATTTAAATAATACCTGGATTCTTTAACAATAAAATCGAAGTGAATAAATATTCTTTTAGGAGTAGGAAAAATCTATATTATACATTTTATATTTAATTTCTTAAGGAAGTAGTAATTTGTATATATTGAAAATTACTTATTCTGAAAATTTAAAGTAAATTATCTAAATAAGTTTACTCACAAAAAAAAAACTAAAAAATTTTATTATAAAAAAAAAAAAGACGATTTATTTGAATTTGAGATGAGAAAGTATCTTTTGAGTTATGATGAGAAAAGATTTATTTGAATTTAATATGAGAAAGGATATTTTGAATTATGATGAGAAAATTCATAAATGGATTATATAACATACCCAAAATCATAATAAAATCAACAAAAAAAAAATTAGAACAATGAAGAAGTGGCAAGTCGCTCGAGATACTGGCAAAGCTAAAATGAGTTGGCTGATTTTTCACTGGATGAAGAAATTTAACTTTGAGGGTAATTGTTCTTCTTCTCAAGGAATTAAATTATAGAGACAACTCGATAAAATTTATTTATTTATTTTTGGTTTAATATTTTTTAAATGCGATCGTTAAATTTAGCATGCAATATACACAAATTTTTATTAATTCTATTCGCTCTTTTTTATAGAGATGATCAGCGCACCGCTCGAGTATGTATAATATGGTGAAGAAGAAAACTTGTTCTTGGGTGTGAAAAACTGCTAAGTCGGCAATATATCAACTACAAATTTGAATATTGTTAACATAACTTATTAAATAATACTCCCTCCGTTTCAATTTATGTGAATCTGTTTGATTGAGCAAGAAGTTTAAGAAAAAATGATTTTTTTTTAAATTTATGGTCCTAAACAAGTCAAAAAAGGGTCCAGAGTATTTGTGTGGTTATAAAAACTTCTCATTAAGAGTAGAATTGAAAGTTCAAGCTAAATTATTTCTAAATTTAGAAAGAGTCATTCTTTTTGGAATGGATAAAAAAAAATAAGTTCACATAAATCGAAACGGAGGCAGGGCAACCTGTAGGGAGAGGTTATGCCAGCTAATAGATAGAAAAGACATCTAACCTTGAGGGAATGCTTCGGAGTCTGAAGTTATAAACCTTCAAAACATCACAACACAGTGGTTTTGGACAAAAGAGTTACTCCCTCCGTTTCAATCTATACGAACATATTTCTTTTTTGGTCCGTTAAAAAAATAACCTCTTTCTAAATTTGGAAACCATTTTACTTAAATTTACAATTATACCCTTAATGAGAAACTTTTATAACCACACAAATACTCTTTATAAAATTTTGAAAAAAAATGAAGAGAAAAAATTCAAGAGAAAGTAATATTGAAAATTAGAGTTATACTTGAACATGAATACTAATTGGTGCTGTTTTTGAATTTTTGTGAGTAATTTGAAGTGAATTTAGAAAAATAACTTTTTGAAATTTTTCAAATTTCCGAAAATTTCGAATATCATCTTCAAGTGAATTTTAAAATTTTCATGGCTACACTGATTCCGAAAAAAAGTAAAAAAAAAAAAAAAAAAAAAAAATATCATGGCCAAACAGGCCCTAGATAAAAACATGAACTCCAAACTGGTAATGCACCAAATATACGAGTGCTTGATCTGATCAGACTATCTGCTTTAGCTAAAAAAAAATACTAACAGTGGAAAGAAAAAAAGATGATATATAGTAACTCAAGCTGGACAAGGTTAAGATGTGTCGAAGCTGGATGGGGCGGGTTTATAACACAAGAAGTTGATATGCAGGATGGAACAGGGAGATTTCAATTCTTTGCCGGGTGACGCGTCCACCTACCCTAAACCCCTACTAAAACTACAGATTCTTTGAAATCGAAATAACTTAGGTCAAATTACCAAAGGATTGAACCAGATATATGTCACAAGCCAGCCAGCTAAGAAGAAGTGTAGCTCATTCCCTTTCTTGAAAACCCAAAAAAATAGGGGAAAGTAAAATGTTATTCCCCTAGACACAAGTATTCAGAGATGAACTTGCCATTAATCAATAAATAGAGGCCAGCCAAACTCCAAAACTATGGCAACATTTCAAATGCCTAATCAGCAACAACTGTAAGAGCAGAGTCAGACATCATCTGCTTCAGAACAAGAATCAGTGAAACTACGCAGGAAACATTCTTTCCTTCTGCCATTACATAAGATAGGACATTTCTTAATTACTCAACAGTATATACACGTATAGCAAGTCATTTGCTAAGTTAGAACCTTGACACAGCGGAGATGAGGCACCAACTCATATACGCACCATCCCCATACATAGATCTCTTTATAGGTACGGCAGTTCACAGGAGGCAATTCCTGGACATGCTAATGCCAGTTCAAGATAAACCACCACCCTCAACTGGAAGTTCAGGTGGCATATGCAATAAACTGGAGCCACTTTTCCACTTCCAATAACAAATATGTACCAACTTGATAGAGCTAGCCATTTCCATACTGTAACATGAGCTTGAATTCATCTTCTTCTGCCATAATAAAGCCCGCCACCTGAATGATACAGATAGCGATGACGTGAACCACTGCCCCTGCCAGGTGCATCCCATGTGTTGCCCCTATGAGCAACTCTGCTCCCACTGTTTTGTGTCCAGCTTGGTGGCTGATTCCCTAACCCATTAAGCTCTTCTTCCTCTCTATCATTGTACTCCAGAACCAGCCTCTTGATGTCTTGCTTTTCTTCAAGCTCAGCTGCTTCTTTCTGTTTTGTGCTCTGAATGAGTGAGCAATCACGAGGAATGAGCATTTTCTTTGTCTGCTGCTTACTACCTCGCTTCACAAGAACCTTCACCGGAACCTCCTTACTTCCTCCAGCCCCTTCATCCAACGTTTCATCGCCACTCTCTCCTTCAACCCCGCGATGGTCCTTGGATGGCCCCTCAAAGACATTCATCGGTATCATCATGTTTAGTGTAGGCCTTCCCCTTAATTCCAATTTTCTTGAATCCAAACTTTCCTGCAAACTCATGTACAAAAACCGTTAGTAGTATTGGGACAAATTCTCTCATGTAACTTATAAAGAAAGGAGTTACTAATATTCCTTTAAGCATATTATCTCTTTAATCAGCATTTAATTCTTCGATATTTTATCAGAAAGATTCCCCGCCTCGTAATTTCTACGGAGAGTGGGAGGTACTTCAGCTGCCATATATCTACTTGCTTTTCTTGGCGTTACAATAAATTGAAAAGTTCAGTCATAAAGCAAAAAGTAAGAGACAACAATAAGAAGACCAGAGTCATATACTTGCCTGCATCAGAGCCCGAAGCTCTCTCTCAAATTCTGCCTCCTCCAGAGGATCAGCCCCTGCAACCTTTGACCTGACATGTACTTCATCCTCCTCATCAGAACCAGGTCCATCACCATCATCAGATTCATCCTCAGTGTCACCCCTCTCATCCCGATTCCCATCATCTGTCTCTTCATCATCATCGTGACCCACATGCTCAATGGTGCCATTCTCGGAATCACTTTCAGTCTCCATGATCTCTTCATGCAATCCATTTTCTTCAATGCCATTCGCAAGGCTTTTCCCATTTACAGACATTCCAGAGGTTGTCCTGCTGGGAATTTTCTCGCTGTCAGAGTGCTTCTCACTGTTGGCTTTTTCCGCATTAACTATGCGCTCATGCTCCTCAAGGTCAACTAAAGCAGCATTGACTTCTTCAATTGATGCATATCTCGTCATGTTAGGACGTAATTCGGCAAATAAGTCCTGGAAAAAATTGTGACCGCAATTCCAGAAATATGGCAAGGAATAAGAATAGTCAATTGTTGTGGAACAGAACCCACAGAACGGCCATCAGAAATTTAAGCAAAGACAACTAGCAAAATCACATTCCAATCTCTATAGTGAAAGAAACACATTGGTCTATGTTAAGTAGTTAGTCATATATAGTGTCCCACATCGGGAATAGGTATGATTGACATTAACTCAACTTGTGTATTCAGGTCATTGTGACTCTTGACATTACGACTGCATGCGTTTGCATAATGCTTATGAAGTATAAGGTGATTTACACATGTTGGGAACTGACCCAACTAAGTGATTTAGAGCCCGTTCCGATTGGCTTAAAAAAAGTGGTTTTTCAGCAGAAATAGCTTTTAAGCCAAAAAGCAATAGTTGGGATTGTCCAGCTTATTGCTTTTGGCTTGTTTTAATCAGTTTTTAACTTATTTTAAGCACTTTTTAACTTTGCCAAACACCGAAAAAAGCTAAAAAGAACTTAAAAACTGATTTGACCAGCTTAAAAGCCAATCCAAACACCCTCATAGCTTATTTTATGTTGCCTTAGTTCTGAGATGAGTGCAACTAATTGTATCTCACTTATGCAGTTTTTTCGCTTGCTACGTTGATGAATGTGCAAGACGATCGGAAGCGGCTTTCTGTCATAGCTAGGTAACTAGAAGATTACCTATATCCATCGTCATAGAAGAAGATTAAAACTAGATTAGGTTACACCAAAAATTACACTAATTAATCCGTAATTCGCACACAGGCAAGCTTTGGGAAGTGCTTGCCGAAGCTTGCACGGCGGCTTTGTTAAATGGGAAATTGGGAGGTGAGGCACGTCTTTTCTAAGGTCGAATATGACAACTCATAGTCCGTCAGCTTCTTTCTCAGATAGTAATCTTTCCTTTCTTCCCCTTTCATCATGTTGGCCTAAGACGCATCTAATGCATGGATTAGTAATGCATGGGTTAGTAATGCAAGTATTAGTTAATGCATGCATTAATAGCCTTGGTATTACTAATGTCATGGTTTTCTATGCATTACTTATGCATAGGATAATACCAAGTATGATGTATAACTAATACAGTATTAGTTATACACAGGTTGAAAAAATGTATCAAACAAGGTATTAGTAATGCATAGAGCTAATGCTTGCATTATTTTTTCTAATACCTCCTACCAAACGACGCCTTAGAGATACATTGTTTGTGCACTTCATAATAACAATAATTGTAACCACCAGTTAGCTCAGGCAATATAACCTGATGCTCTCAAGTAGGACACTACAGATTAAATCTCCTTAACCCTAGATCATACAATTGCAAGTAAAAATAATACTAAATATTGTAGAAAAAATGAACGAAATGATTGAAGCAAAGAGCACAAATATGCCATCTAACCTTTGTGCACACAACAACAATTTTGTACGCGATATCTTTGCTTATAGTTCTCAACAATGTAAAGCTACCTAAATACATCTTTGCCTCCCTGTTATGGGGAATAGCTTCTAAGGTACTTTCTATAATGTTTGTAGGGCACAGAAGCAGTTTATGTTTCTTCATTTGTAATGATGACTTGATGTTTTATTGACGCTACAGGCATGTATAGAGAAGGACAGTGAATATAAAGGAACCAACCTGCAAATCAAACTCTATATCCAGGGGGAGTACACCTTTATTCAATATGTACCTCTGGAAATGTATTAGGAAGCGATCAAGTTTTCGCTTTGATGAACCTCGATCAAAGTAGTGCCCACAGGTTTCAAGTAGTGTAATAACCATCCTGATACGGAAACAATCCTCGGGAGGATCCAGCACATCTTGCTGTGGGGAAAATACTTGCATCAGATAGCAGTAAATGGTTCTCTAGAATAAGAAATTAAACTAGGAACGAAAGGATTTGAATTTCATTTAAAAAGTACAGAGCTAGATCTATGTCGTCAAAAAGGCCACCAGTAACCAAGCAATGACAAGATATTTCTAACTTAAATCAAATAAAAGTGGCATGAGCCGAAGTCCTGAATATTGAAGTTCTAAAATAATATTTTAAGACGAAGGGTCTGGGCCTTCCCCGGACACCGCGCATAGCGAGAGCTTAGTGCACCGGGCTGCCCTTTTAAAATAATATTTTAAGAGCATGAAGCCTATTCATTAAGCACGCATATTAATAACAATGAGAAAGCATAATATAATTATATGCATTATTGCCAGATTTCCTTTCATAATGATAGCCACAGTAATGCCCCTTCAGAAATAAGTTGTCAACCATTGAGGTTAGAAAAACTAATAATAATGCCAATGAAATAAGCTTATTAAAACCAGTCGGAGAAACTTTATTCTTTACATTCAACTTATTGTATTAGTTTTCCATAGTTTATAACCAGTTAGGAAGAGTTCTGTCACAGTTATCTTTCTCATCTTCAAGTTATGTCATTATCTCAAGGATTCTTCCAAATGAGATCAAGCTCCAAAGCCGGTCTTGCAGTGCAGAGCTAACATATTCAAGGAAAACAGGTCTCGTAGTGCCACATTCTCCTGAACCAGCCATGTTAACAAAACTGTTTGCCCTAAATAAATAAATAATACATAATGTCAATGTAACTGAAGATTGGTTAAAAAAGCATATCCATACCTCAGATGTTTCATGGCCAAAAACGAGAATCAAATAGAGCGTGTCAAATATAACAGAGGAATCAACAAGTTCATAGTTATATAATTCCCCTAGGAAACGCATGTGAGCAATACGTCTTTGCTGCCTCCCGAAGTCATTCAACTCTAATCCCACCCTGATCTCCTCCAGAACCTATAGAATTCAAAATTCAAAGTTTAAATTGCAAAAGCGGCATCAAGGGTATGATGCAATAAGATCATATATATCAGTCAATTAGAGCACAATCAACATAGAGGAACCATATAGCAGACCGCAAACGGCCTGGGATTGAGAGCGATTTATTGATCAATTGATATAGTGGTTAAAGATGCACAACCAGTTCAGCATTAGAAAAACAAAGTCACGAAGTTATTTTGTGGAATTGTGGTTACTTGCAAAGCGTGACCCAAAAAAAGAGAATAAACAAGGAAAATCAGTAAGATCTAAATTTGTTTATGCCACATAAGTGTGGTTCAGATATCAAAATGGCATAAGATGGAAAATTTTCTGTGCTTCACAGTTAAGAGTTTCAAGCGCCTAAAAGTCCAATAAACTAAAGCTAGATTTTGCAACTGATTGGGATGAAGTTGGAATCTCATTAAGCTAAAAGGGGCAGCCGGGTGCACTAAGTTCCCACTATGCGCGCCGTCCGGGGAAGGGCCGGACCACAAGGATCTATCGTACGCAGCCTTACCCTACACTTTTACAAGAGGCTGTTTCCGCGGCTGGAATCTCATTTAGATAGACATATATAATTTCTCTTTCACTATCTTGATATATCAAACTTCAAAAATATCTTTCCGAGTTTTAAGAAGTGGATCCAGTTCTGTTTATGGGGTCTGAGTGTGTGCTTGATAGAACCCGGCTGCAATGGTTATTTTATATTTTGAGTGTTTTGGTATTTATTTTTCACATTCCTTTGTACTTAAATCAATTGTTAACATATATGGAGGAAACTTTTGTCACTTCACTTTCTAGCTATTGCGTAAATTTTCTCTTTTTATCTTTTGGGACAGGTAACTAGTGATTACATAAAATAAAAACAAACATCACTAAAATGGTTCCAGGGAAATATAATGCTGTCAGCCCCTCTATAGAAAAACAAAAAGAAGGGGTTCCAGATAGCGGTACACTGTTCATGATTCTAGAGTCTGAAATCAGGCAAGCTATTTTCATCTTTAACCTTGGGCGGGTTGAGTGAGTTATAATATTATGGGCTAAAATTGCCGCACTAGTTACTTTATGTAACTCCATTAAAGCTTCAACTTCCTCGGCCATTTTTAACTCAAACACGGCCAGCCCCTATAACTTGCTCAACAGATTTACCTTCCTTTTTCTCTGTACTATCAAAGGCGTTAGCATTCTACTCCTTCATATTATGTTCCAACAGCTTCAATTTTTAGCTGATACATAATTTTGTCTCCCACCGACTATGAAAGAGTCCACCCAAACTTTTACCATTTCAACAAACCCCTTGTATTCAAGACAGACGTTCTCGAATTAAAAAATCAGAACTTCTTCTCTTCAATTGACTGCAGTCAGTTCTATGAGGTTATGTCAGCAATGGTTTTTGGTTAAATTGCTGATCTGAGATGAATATATCATTGCATTCATTATAAAATAAACTCTATCTGTCCTCAAGGTTGTAGTAACATTATCCCCCTTAGCCCATGCAATGTTTCCTCTGGACCACTGAGGGTCTATTAACTCCAGGTCAATTCCTTCATTGCTAAAGAGTAGTTATCCCAGTCTTCTCCTTCACCGCAGAAATCTGGTGACGTTAAAGTCAACAGTGATAAGATCCCTGGAAGCTTGGGAAAAGTTGTTGGAGAATACAAGTAAGTGCGCAACAATGGCTACTCAGATTAATTCCCTGACTCCAATTAAAGTCATTGACCTTGGAGTTGTAGAGGAAAGACTTCAGATCATATCTGGTTCGAAGTCATTGAGCTGAGTGTGTCAGAAGAAAGGCTGTTACTGGAGCATCCAGATCACTTATCTGGATCCGATCATTGACCTGGACTCTGGCGAGAGGGTTGCTGAATCCGAGTTTTTTCTTGGGAAATAAGTTTGTGACTTTTCCAGTTTTGCCCCCTGGGCATCCTAAATAGTTTATTTCATTAGGTTTAGAAGTTTAATTTTGATTGTTGTGGAAGTCTTTTAGACTCGTGAAGTTTTGGAAAACTGAGGATTCTCATGGAACTCCATGAATTGCCATCAACCTTGTGACCTTGTTCATCTTCTTGAAAGTTTATATCTTTGGTTCTTTTTGATATTCTATAGGAAGTGATTGGTTCATATACCAATTGTTGCCATAGTTATTAAATTAGGTTTTAGATCCTTTCTTTCTATACATTCTATCTATGTTTCTTTTCTGATATTAGCTATTCCGCTGACGAATATTGTCTTGGTGGTGCTTTCATAAACTTGATTGTTATTGTCCGAAACCCGGATCCTATCAACCAGGGATGAAGCTATAACACCCTCACAGCTACTAGCTCCCCCCATAGTTCCTTTTTATCTTCGCTCATATTAGGCCAATAAACACCCATTGAAGTCCAAGTGAAATTTTATAAGAGTTGAGGAAAAGAGAGGAAAACGAGAATGGGAGCCACATTATCCAATTTTCTTCAAGCTAATTGATAATGAATCTTCCCTCATAGTAAGACCAAGAACACACAAGAAAAAACCAATCAATAAGTGAATGATACATTAATTAAATTTTTTTCCCATATTGTTTGTACAATTTAAATAATAGGACACATAGAAAAATTGTAAAAAGAAAATGAAGATACCTAGTAGGCGTTTGGACATAAGAACTGTAAAATTCATAAAAATGGTGAAAAAAAATTTCAAGTGAAAATGGTATTTGAAATTTAGAGTTGTGTTTGGACATAAATTTCAGTTTGGGTTGTTTTTGAAGTTTTGTGAGTGATTTGAGTGAATTTTGAAAAACAGTTTTTTGCAGTTTTCCAAATTTTCAAAAATTTCCAAAATGCATCTTCAAGTGAAAATTGAAAATTTTATGAACAAATGCTGATTTCGAAAAAAAAGTGAATTTTTTTTAGAAAAAGCTTCCATCAAATTTTATGTCCAAACGGACACCTAATTTCTTTTTGAGGATAAAATTTGATATCATATATATATCACACAATAATTTATCTTCTTTTTGTTAATAAATAAAAGGCGTTCGTTCAATTATAGGTCAGGACATACTTGTATTGTAACAAGCATTTAATGTTAACGCAAATTTTGTAGCTGAATATATTGCCTTTTGCCACTTCCATTCCATTCTACAACAGAAATGCAGAATTAAGATGAAAATATTCATTACAATTTTACGGAGAAAGTAGTAAGAGAGAGCTATTCTGATTACTGAACATACAACACTTTTTCATTTCTTTATCAGGTTGGTTTTATGTCTTTTTTCTTTTAAATTTTTTTCTTGAGTTGTCCATCGCTGCAGTCAATGCAAGTTAAAGGAGCCCGGAGAAAGTTCAAAGGTCAAGGTATTGTATATGCTGAAAGTAGTGTAAGTGACAGACAGTTGTGCAACGAAAAGGACAAACCTCATCAACAACGGCAACAGCAAAATCATCATGATAGCGACTTAAACCAGCAGTAAGTGATGCAATCAAATGAATCTGACCATACTTGCCCCTGTGAACCTTCATGAAACACTTCAAGAGGTATGCCTCGCATTCACTCCAAGGAAGCTTACGAAGCTGTCTGAGCACATGCTCTATTGAAGACTTGTCAAGATCCGAAAAGAGCAATTTTCTTATGTACTGCATAATCCATGGCATAAAGTTTAAACTCTGCACTATTACAGCTAATAGTCTACAGAAGCTGCAAATTACATGTACCTGATGCAAAGGAGGCCGAACTTTAGACACTCGAGCAGATCTTTCCGGTGGCTTGCATAAGTAATATGCATTCTCCACTGAGGTAATGTGGCGAGGGTCCAAATTTTTAACATTCTTCAGACGCATTAATATCTCTAACATGTTTGCCATGCGTATTGCAGTTTCAGGAGATCGGTAAAGAAAACGCCCACATGTCTCGAGAAGATTGCAAGCAACATCAATATTGTGATGACTGAATTCATCCAAACAAGCCTGAGGAAAAAGGACGCAGCAGCATCAATCCAAACCTAATTCTTACTAACCCTAATGAACATAACTTCTCACAAACTTTACAACAAACAAAAAGCACTAAACACTTTTGAAGCCCTTAGCATGAGAAACTGTTGGTTATAGTTTGACAACCTATCTTCAGTAAGGACCTTTAGTCTTTTTATCAGCATAGGGATTGCTAGAGAGCAGAGCTCACTGCCCTGCCATAGTCATAAGCCTGTCTGTAATCACGAGTCACAACTATTGTCATAATCGAGGCAGGTGTTGCTGATGCATCCACAAAATTATTTTTTCTCTGGGTAGAGGAGAGAAACTTCTTTTCTTGAATTGCTCAGCGAGCTTTTCAAGATAAGCATGGTATATCAAAAGTTTGGTAGCAACCATGTGATAGGGGACGGGATGCCAAAGTAAGTATTTTTCCCATGACTTCAAAATAGAAAAGGAAAAGGAGGCTAAGTAATCCCTCCTCAATTACACTAAGCATCTGTATTAAGCTTACTCTTCATACCTTTAGACAACTGAAGACAAGGCCAGGTGGTGCCATTCTAAATTTGCAGAGCTCTCCAATAAAACGAATATTCCTTATTTTTGTTTCTATATTCATTTGATCCTGCAAAGCAGACATAATTAAAGTAAATAGACAATTTTTACTTCTTGTTGATCGTATCCTTTTAAGTCAGTGCATCACTACATACTGAAGGCTACAATTACCTTTTTATTTATCAGAAAGCTGAACTCCTCTTCCAACAACTGTAAAAGCATGGAAGACACGTCCTTCATGCAAGTTGACAGAGTGGCCACCATGCGTGAGTAGTATGGCAACAACTCTAGTGATGTCCTGGGGACATTGAACAATGCTCTAACAAGCTTTTTCCTATTGGACTTGGAATTCAGATAGCAAAACTCCACCTGTAAAATAAATATCAGGCACAAATGTATAAATTATATCTGAAGCCTCAAATAATCAAATATTAAATAGGGACCGGGATAACAAATATTTGAAGCTTTGAGTCATGTGCTATTACTGTCAACTGGTCAATCAAATCACGGCTAACACAACTGGGTAGCCGCTGAAGCAGACCATCTAGATTAGCTCCTTCGACACCTCTTGCTTTCTCCTTGTCACCTTCTCCTTTTCTTTCAGCTTCCTTTTCTTTTGCTTTTTCCTTATCAGTCTCTTTATCCTTTTCATCTTTATCCTTGGTCTTCTCTTTATCCTTCTCATCTTTATCCCTGCCTTTATCATTTCTGTCCTCCTGCACAGCTCCAGCATCTACAGCACCCTCTGCAGTCTCTACTGCAGCAGTCTGAGCTTCATCTGCTTCACTTGCTGAATCCTTCACCAGAAAGACGAAGACAAAAAGCACCATGTCAATAATACAAGACTTCACATAGCCACAAAGCCAAGAACGATCAGAGTGCCTGCAAAATCAGTGGAATAGCAGAAGCACAAAATGAAGTTGTACTTTGTCTTAAAGATATCCAAAGGCTGTCGACAGGCTCAAACACTTAATACCACAGGTAGTGTTTAATGACATATTTGTGCCAAGAAAAACTGGAACATCCACCTTCCTTTACAAGAAACATTGCAACAACAAAAAAAATCCAACTTTAGGAAGTTACAGACTTCCCATCCTCTAGACTCCTAATTCAGTGAACAACATTAAGAAAAGTACATAAGTAAATTACCACCAACCCTTGAATATTGGTAATCGAGAAAGTATACAAACATTCAAGTGTCTATTCATTGTCGTAACCCATTCCTCCAACACTTCAGAAAATTTAAACATACTTCCATGAAACATGGTACAAGAATGTTCTGGGCTATGAGCACAAATATCACATAACGCATTAAGTTGGGCTACATATTGCAGGAGCAAGCAGCTAAACAAGGATACCAGAATAAAATTGATAAAGACATATCCCATAAGTTAACCTGATAATTTCCTTGAGACTAGAGTGACAATAGTTCCTCCTATAGCATAAGAAGCCAGAAGGGAAGTAAAAGTGATAAGGTACATGATAAAATTTAATTTCTTACAATCGAATGCTCTTGCGCCTTCAGAGGCTGTTCACTCGACTTTGGTTCTGCTTCTCCAAGCAATACAGCTGGAACAAATGCTCTGCAAAAGGGAAATTGTTCACTTATGCTACACGTTGCCATAACTAGACATCCCACTTCAGGAAACAACAAAAGAAACTTCAGAATATCCTGATGAAAGATAACCTGAGATCTGGTAGACACTCATAGAAAGCCCTTGTATCTTCATCATCCCACAGGGCTTCAAGGACAGAAGAATCTTTACTGGCACCAGGGAATGATGCATCGTCCCCTGATGTTACCCTGGTTGTATGACCATCCTCAGGCATCACCGGAGGTTGCATGTCAAGTGCTTCTGCCAATCTAAAATATGAGAATGCGATAGATTAGTGTGTAAATGTAAAGAACAGAAAATATAAAGATTTTATGGAACTAACTAACGGTACAAAACACAACAGGCAAAGAGACAATTAAGAGCTTCAATTTTTTAATAATGATACGGTTAAGAACTTTACAACACAGTCTTAGTTATTGCATTATCAGAACCTTTCTATAAGGCTGATAAACTGGACAATTACAAAAGAATGCTGGGTTATGCAAATGTCTTCTCTTCTCTAATAATAATGTTAATAGTCAGATATAGGTGTTCTGGGATGAAATAGTGGTATGACAGGTGGTGCAGTCTGATGGGCGACAAGTTACATGTGAAGTGACAGTGGATGGAAGTTCTTTTTAATGTCATTTGTTTATGCTAAACACAAAGCAAGTGAGAGAGAAGTCCTATGGGATAGTCTTAGGCTTATAGCTGATACTCATAAGATAACCTGGATTGTGGCTGGGGACTTCAACTGTATTATTGATCCTGGAAAAAGGGAGGAAATCCACACAGAAGCGCAAAAAGTATGGCAATTTTACAGTGTATAATGGATTGGGACCTGATGGATGCTGGGTATACTGGCTCTATTTTTACCTGGTGAAATGGATTATGGATGGAGTCCTAGTAGGAGCGTTTGGAAGAGATTGGACAGAGTGCTGGTAAATCAGGAATGGATGAATCAATTTGCTACTACAAATGTCTCACGCTTAGTTAGACTGGTGCTGATTGTTCCCCTCTATTCATTGAAGTGATCTCCAAGAGTAAGGAACCTATTAAATACTTTAAATTCCTAGAGTTTAGGGTTGATGAACCAGACTTCATGGAGGTGGGGGAACAAGCATGGAATGAGGAGGTTAATGGCTCCCTATGTGGAGATTTCATTTGAAACTAAAGAACACTGCAAACAGGTTATCTGAGTGGTCTAGAAACTCTATTTGTAACATATTTGATAAAGTCAAGGATCTGGAAGATAGGGCAGTACATGAAGGAATTTGAGAAGTTGATGTCAGTTTCTGCTAGTATTGAAAAGCAACAAGAGCAACGACAGAAGATGTTTATAGTTCTTACACTCGCTAGACTTCCTAATGTCCTTGATTCAGTAAGTGACCAGATTTTGGCCAGTCCGACTGTCCCTACAGTTGATGAATTGTTCTCTCGATTACTTCACCTTACTGCAGCGCACAGTCACACAGTAATCTCATCACAGATAGCTGACTCCTCTATTCTCGCATCCCAGACAGTGAAAACTCGGGCATTCAAACTATGGAGGATAGACGAGGAGGAGGTTGTTTGGAAGGTCTCGACCCAAGTATTCTTATTGTAAGAAGCTTGGACACACCTGTGAGGTATGTTACTCTTTGGCCTTTGCATGGTTGACCGCCTAAAAATGCTCATGTTGCTCAAACCGAGACTACAAGTAACCATGGATTTTATTTATCTAAAGTGGAATATAACGAGTTCTTTCGGTATCAAGCAAGTAAGTAGATAAAGTAGCCTCTGTTGCTCAGGATACTTCTGTTGCTGGTAATTCCTTTGCTTGTATTTCTCAGTCTACTACTCTTGGACCGTGGGTAGATGGACCCCTGATCATATCTCTGATAATAGGTCCCTTTCGTCAAATATTATTTATTCACAGTCTCTTCCCGGTGTTGCTTTAACCAATGGAGTCTAAACAAAAGTGAAAGAGTTGGTCAAGCTAATTCTTTATCCTCTGTTACTTTAGATTATGTTCTTTGTCTCTGGTTGTCCTTTTAATCTTGCGTCTGATAGTCAGTAGACTCGTGCCCTTCATTGTGGTATATATTTTATCGATGACTCTTTTATTATGCAAGACTGCAGTACGGGACAGACGATTAGCACAAGGCGTTAATCAAAAGGCCGGCCTTTACTACCTTGGCTCACTCAATCCCTCCACTGCATGTCCAATTAGGAATTCTCCGGACCTAATTCACAGACGTTTATGACATCCAAGTTTATCCAAGCTTCAGAAAATGGTGCCTAGTTTGTCTACATAAGATTATGAGTTGTGTCAACTTGGGAAACACACCCGAGACACCTTTCCACGTAGTGTTGAGAGTCGTGCATAGTTTGTTTTTTCTTTAGTTCATTTTGATATATGGGGCCATAGTAGAGTTAGTTACTCAGTTTAACCTTAGTTATCGTTATTTTGTTAGTTTCATTGATGATTACTCAAGATGTACTTGGATTTTCCTAATGAAAGACTGTTCTGAGTTTTATTTTATATTCCAGAGTTCTTATGCTGAAATAAAAAATAGTTTGGTGTTTCTATTTGCAGTGATAACGCCTTAGAATACTTCTCCTCTCAATTTCAGCAGTTTATGAGGAATTGTTCATTAGACATCTTGTATGTACACCCCTCGGCAGAAGAAAGAATGAACACCTCATTGAGACTGCTCGCACACTTCTCATTGAGTCTCATGTTTCGCTGCGTTTTTAGGGCAACGTAGTTATCACGGCTTGTTATTCGAGTAATCGGATGCCTCCATCTTCCATCCAGAATCTGATTTCGCATTCAGTATTGTTTCCTCAGTCACCTTAATACTCTCTTCCCCCTTGTGTTTTTGGGAGCATATGTTTCGTTAATAACTTGGCGTCTAAGAAAAATAAGTTAGTTCTTCGTTCTCTTAAATGTGTCTTCCTGGGATTCTCGAGTTCAAAAGGGATCGTTGCTACTCACCTGATCTTTGTAGGTACCTTATGCCAGCTGATGTCACATTTTTTGAGTCTACACCTTATTTTACCTCTTCTGACTCTTAAGGAGTTTACTACCGCTCCTCCACCTCAGCCACAGAAGTCTTACCCATACCAACCATTGAGGAATCTAGTGTTGCTCCTCCTAAATACTCAACTAGAGGAATACCACTCTTGACTTACAATCATCATCAAGCCCACTGATTCACGTACTGCCCTTGACCCTGCTCCTACCGCAGACTTGTCTACTCCTAGTCCACCGATAGCACTTCGGAAAAGTATACCGTCCACACTTAATCCTAACCCACATTATGTCGATTTGAGTTATCATCATCTGTCATCACCCCATTATGCTTTTATATTTTCTTTGTCTTCTGTTTTCATCCCTAAGTCTACAGGTGAAACATTGTCTCATCCAGGATAGCGACAGCTATGATTGATGAGATGTTTGCTTTACATACAAGTGGTACTTGGGAACTTGTCCCTTTTCCTTTAGAAAAATCTATTGTCGTTGGTTTTATGTAGTTAAAGTTGGTCCAGATGGCCAGATTGATCTGCTTAAAGCCCCATTGTTGCCAAAAGGTATACTCAGATATTTGGGCTTGATAACAGTGATACTTTCTCTCACGTGGCTAAATAACACCAATTTGTCTCTTTTCCTCACAGTGAACTTGAGGATAAAGTTTATATGGAGCAACTAGTGGCCTTGTATGTCAATTGCGCCTGTCACTCTGTGGTCTAAAACAGTCTCCTCGAGCCTGGTTTGGTAATTTCAATACATTTTTTCAAGAGTTCGGCATAACTCGTAGTGAAGTTGATCACTCTGTATTTTATTGGCATTCAGCTTCAACAACAACAACCCAGTAGAATCCCACTGGGGTCTGGGATGGGTAGAGTGTACGCAGACCTTACCCCTACCCCCAGTCCGGAAGACCCTCGGCTCAACAAACGAGACAATAATTGATGTTTGGCTATAATTGTATATTTTTTAGTGCATTACTTACCTTATATTTTGGTGCTTT
Source organism: Nicotiana paniculata (assembly GCA_005239505.1). NCBI lineage: Eukaryota > Viridiplantae > Streptophyta > Magnoliopsida > Solanales > Solanaceae > Nicotiana > Nicotiana paniculata. Next base: position 30,288 of record ML355843.1, on the reverse strand, counting down.
AATGCTAAATTGTATTATATGTGGGCTTAATTGAGTTCATGTTATGTGTAGGTACTTTGGAGATGAAATTGGGAGCGAACTAAAAAGTTCATGTGTATTAGTTCATGATCATTTATTGATTGGAAATATTATAATGACATAATTAGACAATGATTAAAGACAAAAAAAAACAATTGCAAGGGAGTGGAAAAAGAAAACAGAAACGAGGATTTGAAAATTGGGCAAAGTAAATCAATTGGAAATCAGCAATATTAGGCGGAAGGAGGCGGCGCGAGTCTCTCGTCTTGTCTTTAAGCTAGCGGCGCGCAGCCTGACGCGAGGTGCATCGCGCGTTCCACGTGCGACGCGCGGGTCCAGCTTCGAGCTTATTTTGTCTCCTCTTTGGTTGGACTTGGTATTTCGCCTAGGCTTTTATCCTACACCGATAAATAGTCCTTAAACACAATTTTTAGGGGATTTTAGACGAAGATTGAACCGAGGGAGAGCACAGAGCCGCCGAGGAAGCCGAAATTTATCAGATTCCATCTTTTTTCCATCAAACTTAGTAATCTTTATGTTTCTTCTGATGATTTGTTGTTTTGCTACCATGTCTATGTGGAGCTAAAAATCACGTTTTAGGGTTGTGGTTGTCATAAATATTGAAGTTTCTCGAGTTATCACCTTTGGTTGTTTCTCTAATTATGTGCATAATTGCTTAATTGTTTGGCCAGCAATTGAGCTCTATTTACTATCTATGTTATGCTTGGGAAAGCCGTGTTTAGATTAGAGTAGAATTAGAGAGAGCTTGATTCTGAACCCGTGGCTCGGGGAAAGATTTCGCGGTTAGGATAGGAATATACCTAACAGTCTTGCTTAGTTGAATATCATATTATATTCGTTCATGGTAGATTCAAGACCTTAGGAATATAGGATTGATATATTATGAATAGACGGATAGTATTTTGGGAACATGCTATTTATATAAACGATCCGGTCAACTAGCAAAGATTAACAGGTGTAATTACGAACTCAATAGGATTGATAAACCGACCACAACTCTGGAATCTATATCTCCCGTGGTTTACGTGTTTAAATTTCGCAATAGTAGTTGTAATAGAAAAGTTAAACTTTTTGATCATCTTGGACAATAAATTGATTTTAGTTTGCTTAGTTAACGATTGATCTAAGTCTCTGTGGGTTCGACATCTGACTTTCGAGTCACTTTATTACTTGACGGCCACGTATACTTGCGTGTACTTGGGGAACCAACAATAATATCAGAAAAGAACAAAAAAATAAATCAGTAACAACAAAAGAAACTAGAAAAAATAATCAGCATCGAAAGAGACAGCAAATAAGTGGGAGGGCAATAACCTGATACTATGCAAAACGAGAGAAATAGTGTGCACACAACAAAACCGCTAGCAATCTTAGACAAAATTCTATCAGACTAGCCGGTACAAAGAGGGAAAACGCTCGACTACCCCCAACATACAACCCTAATGCTCGACCTCCACACTTTCCTATCAAGAGTCATGTCCTCGGAAATCTGAAGTCGCGTCATGTCCTGCCTGATCACCTCGTCTCAATACTTCTTAGGCCGCCCTCTACCTCTTCTCGTACCTGCCAAAGCCAACCGATGACACCTCCTAACCAAGCAATCTGGGCTTCTCCTCTTCACGTGCCCGAACCATCTAAGGCGTTGCTTCCTGCATCTTGTCGTCCACGGGAGCAACGCCTACTCTCTCCCGAATATCTTCATTCCTAATCTTATCCATCCTCATTTAGTAATTTATGTTGATGATATCATTATTACTGGCAATGACATTGCAGTGTTGTCAAGCGCGCTTAAGCCCTGAAGCGAGGCTCAAAACACGTTAAGGGTTTTACCTCACTTTGTGGCGCTTTAGTGTCGCATCAAAGCTCTTAACGCATATTTTTCCTTGCCAATGAGTGTAATCCTGAAAAGGCGACCTTAAACAATTGATATTTCACTTTATTGTGAAGTTTTTTCAATTTCTTTGTTTATATATCTGTTATTCATGCTTATAATGATTAGTCTTGGACTACATGCATATTTTTACTTTTTCTCCCGTTGCGCCTTTTTTCATCAAAACCCACACTTTATGTGCGCTTTGCACTTAAAGCCCCAACGAACCTTAGAGTTTTTTTGCGCTTTTCGCCTTTGATAACACTGCAGGATTGTATCACTAGTTTGAAGCAACATCTCTTTCAATACTTCCAGACTAAGGATCTAGGCAGATTGAAATCCTTTCGAGGTATTGGGGTTGCTCAGTCTAGCTCAGGTATTGTTATTCCACAATGAAAGTACGCCTTAGACATTCTAAAGAAGACGGGAATAACGTGTTGTAGACCCATTGACACTCATATGGATCCAAATGCCAAACTTCTGTCAGGACAGGAGGAGCCTCTTAGAGACCCTGCAAGATATAGGCAGCTGGTTGGCAAGTTGAATTACCTTATAGTGACTAGACCTGATATTTCCTTTTATGTGAGTGTTATAAGTCGGTTCATGGACTTTCCGTGTGATAGTCGTTGTGATGTAGTTGTCCGAAATCTTCAGTATATAAAATCAGCTCTAGGCAAAGGACTGTTGTTCGAGGATCGAGGCCATGAGTAGATCGTTGGATACATAGACACTGATTGAGCAGAATCACCTTCTTATAGACGTTCTACGTCTGGATATTGTATTTTAGCTTGGAGGAGCAAGAAGCAAAATGTAGTTGCTCGGTCTAGTACAGAAGCAGAATATCGAGCAATGGATATGGTAATATGTGAGCTAGTTTGGATCAAATAACTGCTCAAGGAATCGAAATTTGGAGAAATTATGGAACTAGTGTATGATAATCAAGTTCCTCTTCATATTGCGTCAAATCTGGTGTTCCATGAAAAAAACTAAACAAATTGAGATAAAATGTCACTTCGTCAGAGAAAAGATGTGAGCTAGTTTGGATCAAACAGCTGCTCAAGGAATTGAAATTTGGAGAAATCATGGAAATATTGTATGATAGCCAAGTTGCTCTTCATATTGCGTCAAATTTGGTGTTCCATGAAAGAACTAAAACACATTGAGATAAAGTGTCGCTTCGTCAGAGAAAAGATACTCTCGGGAGATATCGTTACAAAGTTTGTGAAGTCGAATGATCAGCTTATACAAATATTTTTACCAAGCCCCTCACTGGTTCTTGTATTAGTTATAACAAGCTCGGTATATATGATTTATATGTACCAGCTTGAGAAGAAGCGTTAGTTATGTATTATGCATATAAAAGTAGTCTAGTCCCACATTGGAATAGAAGTAATATGTACAATATAGAGTATAGCTATAAATAGGACTTCTTGTATTATATTGTAGAGAGATATCAATAATATAATTTTCCATGCTTCCTCACACGTTCAAAATCCAATCCCCCCTACTAGTGTAAGGAACATGCACACAGATTTCAGGCCACGGGACGTATGGGCTTCAACCATTTTGCAACTTATGCTAACAGTGAAAGTGCGATTCATGTTCAAGTAAAAGTGCTCTTAACCATTATTTCTTTTAAGCATGTGTAAAAGTGCCCTTAGCCACTATTCCATATCTTTCAAAAAAAGAGGGAAAACATTACAAGGGTGCTTCAGAATATACAGTTAATGACATTGTCTACCTCTCCCTTACTTATTTTCTACTTTATCATCCCGGCCTTTAAAAATTTGTCCGTGTCATTATCAATATTACAGAACTTGAAATTAGTTACTGATAAGTTTTTTGACAACCAAGAAATCCCACGAGGCCCGTAAGTTTTTTTCTTTTTTGGGGATAAGGTAAATTTTATTAAATAAAAAAGGTACCAAGATGGTACAAATACAATAGGCCAGCAACTAACACAAAACAGATATCCTAGGCCCGTTAGTTTTATCAGCCAATCTGTCATTCTGGTCTGAGTAGTCAAAACCTAGCCCTCCACCATAGGCCCCTTAATTATTATCATGTCTCCAACAAGAGTTTCACATCCACCTCTATCAAAATCGTATGCAAACTCGTCGTGAGCTGTTTGAGATATATAACTAGGACAATAGAACTTATGCAATATGCAGTCAAGCTTTCTCTACATGAAAGATCTTTTCTATAGTTTGCTGAACAGTAAGGGGTTAAAACAGTGAAACAGAGCTGACAGTCTGTGGTACAGGCACAGCCAACATTTAAGCTAGCATGAGAGAGTTGTGTTAGCCTCTTACTTACAACAACAACCAACCAACCCAATATAATCCCACGTAGTGGGGTCTGGGAAGGGTAGTGCGTACGCAGTCTTACCCCTACCTTGTGGAGATAGAGAGGTTGTTTCTAACAACTAATATGTGATATCAATTAGGAGGTTAATACCTATGACTAAGAGGTTGGTTTAGACTCGGGGATCCGTAAATTATGGTGCTCCACTGATATAATTATTTCTTGCAAGCATGGAGATGAGAATGTGAACATTCATGAAAGTCAATAAGGAGGAAGCACTTGAAATTCATCTCCAATGGCATCTCACGTTATATCAATAGACATATAGAACACTTACCCTGAGATGCCACGATACAGCTGGTCATAAGCTTTCCGCTGCTTTTCATATGCAGAAGCATTCTCCTCATTCAGTTCACCTTTGGCAGATAAAGTCTTTGCATTTTCGTGCTCCATTTGTCGAAGTGACTCCAATTTGGTGAAAAGAAGAAAAGTATCATCAGTAATCACAATTATTGGACAATTGGTGTGGATTTAGAAGCTTTCAGGAAAGCAAGCATAGCGGAAGAAGATTCGGAGCCCAAAACAGTTGTAAAAACAGCTCAAGTATGGTATAGTTATTAAAGGCACCAAAAAGTGAGGAAGAGGAGACTAGATCACACTATTAATCTAGTACCCTCCCTGCTAGCCTCAAAATCTTCCAAATCAAAAGAGGAAAGAGCCCTTACAGCATGCTCTGACTGAAGAAGTTCTACGGCTGCGTCATAATATGTTTGGAACGCCTTCCTAAAGAACCTTTTCTGATCAGTTGTCACATTAAGGGCCTTGAAAAACTGTAGCAGTGCAACATCAAAGGAATTAAGAACATGGAGAAACATTAGCAGACTGTAATAAAGTATAAAATGAAGAAACACATTAACGGCGTCAAGTTACAACTCATTAGAAACTTTTATTCTGAAGTCAAATATGTAATTCTGAAACAAAAAGGCTTAAAAGAAAGAAAGGAAAAGTCAGCAAGCCAACCAAGACTAATGTCATTGACTGGCAACCCATCTTCTTCAACAACCTTTACCACCTTCCACAGACAACAATCAAGCCATCTAAACTACACTACGAAATGGCATATATCCCAGGGAAGCTATTCAACTACCAGAGTCTTTGGCAGCAGATAAAGACTTCATAAGAACAAAATGGTAAAATCAACCCATCATGCAATCGCAGAACTAATAGAAGATAAGGGTTTATGAAACCATAAGTTGAGTAATAGACAAAAGAGAGAAATTTTGGAACACAGTACTTTCCCTAAGTTAAGAATCAAAGAGATAAAATACTTAAGTGTAATAAGTAGCAGAGAGTGGGCTACTTCTACTGCTAACTTTTCAACATTACAAATCTGCTCTGGAAGGGGGCAATAAAGGAAATGGAGGTGTTGTACCTCTTCAAGAATATCTTGGCCAGACAATGGAAACCCAAGCAGGTATCTTCCTTGCCGAGCAAAGCTAGCAAGGAGTGACAAATTAGTCTGAGTTGCATCACGATCCTTCAGATGTTCAACATTGGTGAGGTCCTTAACAATATTCACAAAGATGCCAGTATCGTCAACAACTCCAACAAGGTAAAGTTCCAAAAGAAGTTTTAAAGTGCTACGCTTTTTCATAGCCCTCGCATTCTTGTCCGCATCTACATCCTCTGTAGCTTTTCCAGGAAAGAAAACTTTCACAAGGCCTTGAACAAGACTTGGTGAAAAGTCCTTGTACCGTTGATGAAGCAGCGAACAGATCTGGGCCAAGAAGAAGATACATTAATACAAATAGTAAACAGCGTATGTCCGAATGAGAAACACAAAGCTTCATTTAAATTAGAAGCCTCGGTGTTTTGCAAAAACATAAGAACCAGGGTTGGCAAACGGTCGGATCGGGTTGGATATGGCATATGGACGGGTCAAAAACGGGTAATAGAAGAACGAATAAATTATCCGATCCAACCCACACTTAATACGGATAAAACGGGTTAACCGGCTGATAATACGGATATCCAAATTATCCATGACTTCTTGAATATGATAACTTTTGGGAGAATTCGTAGTCACCCAATTTTAGGCTTTACAAATGTAAAAGTTAAACACACTAGATATCCATTGATTATCCATTGGTTATCCATTTTCTAAGTAGATAACATGGTTTGTATCCATATTTGACCCGTTTTTAAGAAGCTCATTATCCAACCCATTTTTTTAATGGATAATATGGGTGGATAACTGTTTTGTTTTAACCATTTTGCCGCCACAAATAAGAACTCTTTTTCTTACAAATTCTAAAGAAAGAATATGTGTAAATTAAGAACCTCTCAGCCAATACACGTCTTCTGGAGCGTATATCACTTCTAAGTTGCCAGCCGACGTGGGATACAATTTAGAGTAAGTCAGCTAAGAAGCTTACTCTAATATGACTTTCTACTGCCAGCCACATGATGGGATATGGTGTGTGTATTCTTATCCGTTCTTAGTACACAGGTAAACACAAGATACCTTCAGGCCTTCTATATTAGGATTCTCTACAGGTGGTCACTGTGGTTCATATCCATGCAAAATGAGTTATACAAGAATGTTATGTCTATTATATGATACTTACCAAAGGCTAGCATTCATGGTTATATGTCTTGTGTATCGGTAGATGTAGTTGTTGGTATAATATAGTATTGGTACAGGAAATACTGAGTAATGTTTCAGATTTTTCACCACAAATAATTTAAAGACAGTGGTAATAAAGGCAACCTAGAGTAGGGTAAATATCATGAACTGAACAATAAAACAAAACTACATTCTCAAGAATGAAGACACCAAGTACAAAAAAAGAAAGATGGTCTGAGGACTGGATAAAAAAGCTCAATTCTATAGGGAGCACGTCACTACAGACAAGAAGCTGAGTCTCACCAAAGAAAAATTGCAGAAGTTAATGGAGAGAGGAAACTCTTGGTTTCGCCTCTAGACAGAATTAACAGCATAAAGCAAAGGTGAAGTTTGAGGGTCCAATCATCTGCCTTTCAAGTTATTCTCATTAAATCCCGAGTTATCTATGAAGATTTAATTAATCCTAATCTCCACTTTGACAAAGTTCTCCGTCAATTCTTGTCAAAATTTCCCTTCTAAAAAAAATTCCTCAAAAAAAATCTAGTCAGACTTTTGACTAATTTCAGCACCATAATACGTACACTCAACAACTTCGTTTTGGCCAAGAAGTCCATTCTTAGCCAAATACCATCATCAGCTGTGCCCAGCTGGATTTGGGAACAACCAGTGATAAAAAAAGCGAGCGCTTCCTCGCTTTAAGCGAGAAGCGAAGCGGAGCGAAAGGGTCAGCGCTTCTGCCATTAAAAGCGACCGCTTCTCTGTAAAAAGCGAGAAGCGGTGAAGCGTGAAGAGAACGAAGCGGACGCTTTTTTAATTAAATTACCCAAAGCCCTATTTAATTAAAAACTTGGTATTCTATTTTAGTTTGGGCTCTGGACTTCTTCAACTTCTTTGGCAGCGGAAAACTAGGGTTCCTGTCTTCTTCTTCAACAGTACAACAGCAAGCAGCGATTTCTTCCTCTCTTCTTCATTAACTTCAAGCAGCGATTTTCTTCTTCAAACTAGGGTTCTTCTTCTTCTTCTTCAATAGTACAACAGCAAAGACAACAGGTATGTTCTGCAATTTTTATTTTCATTCTTCTTCTTCTTTTTCTTTTTCTTTCTAAACGTCCAAAAAGCGCCGAAATGCTGACAAATTTTTTTCAGAAAAATTCTGCCCAATTTTTCCAGTTTCTGCCCAATATTATATCCTTATTCTTAATTCTTATTGCCTTTCTTATGTGTTATGTAGTTGTTCTTTAATGGCGCCAAAAGATAGAAAAGACCCGGCTTGGGCTTACTCTGAAAGAGTTAACGAGACCAACAAGATGGCCATTAGATGTCTTTTTTGTGATAAGATTTCAACTGGGGGAATCTATCGTCAAAAAGCGCATCTAATCGGTGGTGATCCAAATTTTGCAGCTTGTACTAAAGTTTCGGGGCATGTGAAGGAAGAATTGAAAGCATACTTTCAAAAAAAGAAAGAGTTAAAGACTCAAATGATTCATGAACAAGAACTTCATAATCTTGATAATGATGATGATGAAATNCCAATGTCTTCTAGTTGTGGATCTACCGGCAAGACCAAAGGTCCTATGGATTGTTACTTCCCGCAAAAATCTAGAGATAAGGGAGGAAAAAGTGGTGATCCTCAAATTGATGCCAAAGCGATTTTGAGGGATCGTGCAGTTACAATGTTTGCCCGGTGGATGTATGATGCAGGTCTTCCTTTTAATTGTGTTAATTATACTGACACTTTCGCTGCTTTTATTGAGGTTGTAGGCCAATATGGTCCAGGAATGAAGCTTCCAACTTATTATGAAGTTAGAGGGCCATATCTAAAAAAAGAGGTGGCAGAGGTGAACAAAATCGTGGAGGAGCACAAAGTAGAATGGAACAAGTTTGGTTGTTCCATTATGATGGATAAGTGGACGGTGAGAAATGGAAAAATGATCATCAATATCTTGGTGAATTCTCCTAAGGGAAGCCAGTTTCTTGAGTCCGTTGAAGCAAGTGACTCTTTGACTGATTCAACCAAAATGTACTCCTTGTTCAAGAATACAATAGACTCTATTGGAGCGGAAAATGTTGTTCAAGTTGTCACGGACAACGCCAATGAAAATGTTAAAGCTGGTGATTTGATGTCTGTTGGGTACCCGCATATCTATTGGACTCCGTGTGCAGCACATTCCATTAATTTGATCTTCGGTGACATTTTCAAGGAAAGATCCTTCAGTACTGTCTTTAATCAGGCAATTAGAGTGCATTCCTATATTGTTCAAAGGCCTTTGTTATTGAACATGATGAAGAGTTTCACTAAACAAAGAAGCTTGGTGAAACCTGCAAAGACAAGATTTGCTACTGCTTTCTTGATTTTGCATAGGATATATGAGCAAAAAAATAATTTGAAGAAGTTGTTTGTTTCAGATGAGTACACTAGTAGTGCCTATGGAAGGGAAGCTCGAGGGAGAGAATATCTGCAGATATTATACTTTCTCTTTCATTCTGGAACAATGTGGTTCATGCATTGAAGATTGGCGGTCCTTTAGTTAAAGTGCTTCGTTTGGTGGATGGGGAGCAAAGGCCACCAATGGGCTACTGTACGAAGCAACTGATAGGGCAAAGGAGGCTATTCAAGCATCTTTTAGTGATCAAAGAAAATACAAAAGAGTCTTTGAGATCATAGATAAAGGGTGGGATAGTAAGCTTCATAGCCCTTTGCATGCAGCTGGACTTGTTTTGAACCCGGAACTATTTTATGACAATGAAGAGAGGATTCTAGGAGATGAACTTTTTTGGAATGGATACTATGAATGTATTGAAAAGTTTATACCTGAAAAATCCATGCAAGATAACATAACAGGGCAATTTAGTATTTATAGGGATGCTGAGCAACTTTTTGGAAAAAATATGGCGATTAGACAAAGAAAGACAAAGTCACCAGGTGAGCGAGTGCTTATATGTTGTTTTATAATTAATAAGTTATTTCTTTATCAATAGTATGTTTTGAAAATCTGTTCTACTTATACAATTGGATGGTGGAAGCAATATGGTCATTCCACTCCAGATTTACAAAAGTTCGCGATCAAGGTTCTAAGTCTAACATGTAGCTCATCCGGGTGTGAAAGGAATTGGAGCGTGTTTGAGCATGTAAGAACTAAGAAGAAAGATTTAGTATATTGAAATAATTAAATTATACCTCAATTGTCCTAATCTTACTAATTACTTATTATTTACAGATTCATACCAAAAAGAGGAACAAACTAACCTTGAAGCGTTTCAATGATCTAGTCTTCATTAAGTACAATAGAACATTAAGGCGTCGTTACAACGCTCGCAATGTAATTGATCCAATTAGTTTGGACAACATCGATGATGCTAATGAATGGCTAACTGGAGTCCCGGAAGATCATGCAGATGAAGAAGTATTTGAGGATACTTCTGATTTCACTTAGGGGTGATGTTGCGGAGGCTCGTGGAATTGAGGAGAGGATTTATGGTTTGAGGGGAGTACCTCAACTTCAAGTTCACAGAGGACGGGAAAAGAGGCAGCTACTTTGTCCCTAGTTGATGAAGAAGAAGTTGAAGAAGATAACGAGCAATATAATAATGATAGTGGAATACAAGAATTTGACAATCTTGTAGAAGAATAGGATACTCATTTTGTGCTTTAATTGATGCTACTCTTTAGTTTTTTAATTGAAGTATTGAACATTTGCTTACAATTACATGTGTCGTCAATGCAGTATTTATTTTAAATTTTTTTTTAAAATTCCGCTTCACTTAAAAAAAGTGAGCGCTTCGCTTCTCGCTTCTCGTGAAATGGGGGTTGTCGCTTTTCCTCGCTTCACGCTCTTCACAACACTGGGAACAACACAGTATTCACCCTTAAAGCTATTATCATTGGTACCGACCAATACCATATGAAGTTTCAAAAGTATGGTTTTTGTAGGCAACTACCTAAAAAATTCCAGAAGAGAATCTTGCACAGTATCTTAAATCCAGGCTAGCAAACACAAGGCACAAGCAAAATTGTTAGAGAAAATATACTGTTGACATTAAAACAAAGCAGAGATCAAGCAAGTAGCTACCTGCACTGCAGCTTGTATGTCTGTGGAGCGAAGCTTTGCATCACATATAGCAGTCACTGCTTCACTTACAAACTTGCTTAAGTTGACACCGCGCAGCTCTTCCATCAAACCTTCTCGCTGCTCCTCATTAATCTGTTTTAGCTTTTTAATAACTGCAGTATTGCGCTTAATACTAGAATCCAACGTCCTGAGAAAACCAGTGTCTGAAATAAAAAATCAGTAGGTCAGCCTCAACTAAACTGCACCCATATGTTTAAAGTGGGAAAAACATATTCCAAATCTAGCCAAGTTCACAAACTTCCAAGTAGATATACATGTGCTAGCAAGTGCTAGTATAGGAGCAGAGAATATATATTTACTGACCACAAGAAAGAATCACCTCATAGAAATCAACTAGAGAAAGATAAAATTGAATATGCACAAGTCACTAAAACAACTTTATCCCTGTTGCCACTTATTACCAGGAAAGAAAAACATAAAGAACATGAAGAACGGAAGTGTATTCTTAAAATGTTGAGTCCACAAACTATTCAATTCTGGGATCAAAGTTCTGAGGCTACTAACAAAGTATCATAGAAAATCAAGTTGTAATTTATTATTCCTACTTGGCATGCGATTTCCGACAAGGATAAAAAAATGTATCGTCATTTGAATATTCAAAATCACCTAATTGTTACATGTCAATTCTCATGTTTACTGCTTACAAGTTCATGGAAAGTATAAAGAAGGAAAAGGGAATGAGGAATGTGAGGAAGAAAATAATTAAATATATGGAGAAAAAAACTGGAATAAGGAAAATAATTGAATAACTAAATTCATAAATAATACAATACAACACTCAGAGTAACCTGGCCTTTCTGGATTCAAATTAATCTGCCTAAGAGCCATCTTTGCCTCAACAGATTTTTTGTATTCCTCGTGACGAGCCACAGCTTCCTGCATGAAATACCGGCACAAACAATTGCAATGAAACAAATTAATTACATTAAGAAAAGGACGGCCATAACACTATAAATTTTATTGGAACTTCATCAAAGCTGCTGATTAACTATTTTACCAATGAAAACTAAGAAATCATTTCTTAAAAATAATGGCATTACCTCATCTTCATGTTTTTCCGGGTGTTCCACTCCAACACGACGTTCATCCTCAGGATGTTCCATCTTTTGTTTATATGACTGGTTGCAGTCTTTAGCTATTCAAGAAGACATGAAACTAGAACAGTACACGAAATTATTAATTAGCAGGAGTATTGACGCTCACGTTCTCTTTATTTATAACAATCATGGTAGGTTAAAAATAATATTACAGATATTGAACATCTTCTGTATTTAACATGACGGACTATGAAGAGCCCTACAGGACAGACTTTTACGATTAAAGAACTGCAAATTAAATCAACGTGGAAACTTAAGATAGTTAGGACTTAGAACTGAATCCATTATTTGGTTAAGAAAAAGGATTTACAAATGCTTTGGAAATTATGATTTACTTGACACTTGAGAATTCAGATGACAAATAATTATTTAATAGGCTATCTTTTTTTTTTCTTTTTTTAATTCTTTTCACCTTTGAAAATTTCCAAAAAAAAAAAAATATTTCACAAACGCAAAAGGGAGATTTACACCCCATGACAAAGTTGAAACCACTATCTCATGGAGAAGCACATAAGTACAAATTCACTATAAAAAAAGGAGAAAAAAGATACTTGAGAAAACTCAAGTATTTGTGTACAACTTCCTTTATGCATAAGAGCAAACACAAACTCAGTTCACAATTCCGAATGAAAAAAGGGCTTAGGTTTTTTTTATCTGAAACAGAAACAGGAAAGCTTGAGACTCCATTTCGCTGCAGAAGAATGGACATTAGCGAGTACGAATGGAGCAATATCCGTCATTTTCATTGGAAAAAAAATGAAAATTCGACGAGTCATTTCAAATAACCTACTTCGGTGAGAGATGAAATTCGCCAGCCAATTTCCCGGGGAAAATCATATTAGGGCACGAAACAAATTAACCGTAAATTCAGAGTGATTATCCAACGAGGATCAAGACAAATGAGTTGAATATAGAAAAATTAAGAAATTAGATGTTACGAGTAACGATGTGATTTATAGGGGAGACTTTTGGAGCTTACCGTTTGATGATCGGAGATACCGCCGACGAAGAAAATATTTGGAGTTGGAGAATCACCAAAATGTGTAATAGAGTAACAGTCGTTTAGTCGAATGGAGGGTTCGGTGTTCTTCTACTCTTGTATCTATCTGCAAATAAAACCCCGGAACAGGGACAAGATTACAAGAGGAAGATGTTTCTTCGAGCTCTTATAAATGATATGATCCTCACCAATAGACTTCAAATTGTTTTTCTTTTTTTCGGCTTTTCTACAGTATTTTTGTTTTCTATTTTTGCCCTTCTATTTTCGTTCTTGATCACGCAACAAAAAATAGTTTTTTGGCACAACTTAATACTGAGGAAAAGCATATTATATATTTCTAAATATTAAAAACCAAGTACGTCTATAAAGGATATTAAAAAATAAATACATATATATAAACTACTAACAATATTAAATTCATAGGAGTAAAATGTTGTTCATGCATTTAACGTAAGATTAATCAATAAAATTTAAAATAATCACCGAAGTTTGTGTGATTGGTTCATTGTGCTGCCTTTTCAAAAGAAATAAAATTAATTGACTGAATATATAGGGGTGTCAATAGTTCGGTAATTGGGAACTTTACCCGCATACCCACTTTAAAATTCCTTAACATGATATAATACTTCAATTATAGAATTTCGTATAGTACACATCAATTAATTATCCTACATATTTTTAGTCAAAAAAACAATAATTATCATGTAAAATTGCCCACTAATTTATATTTATCTATCTATCCATATATATATATATTATATTAAAAGCACGATCGTTCACCTTCTTTACCCCTTAAATATAAATTTCATATTGAACAAAATCGTCATCTAAATTTTCTCCTAATATTTAGGAGTTTTAGATCGACTAAATTTAATGCATTAAATTCAATCATTCCTTATTGAATTAGGCAAGAAGTCTTAGTATTTAGAACTTTAAAATCAATTAAAAATTTACCATGTATTGTATAAACAAGAAAAAATAAATATAGCATATTGGCAACTTAGGAGGATTCTGTCGGTTCTGAGGATTGATGGCGAACAAAGAAAGAATTGAAAATCTTCGAGCATGTCTTAACTCAACTATGATTTTACCAACTTTTTTAATGGAATGTAGTTGAAGGACTCTTGTTGCTTGTGATTACTTTCTTTTTATGAAGTTTTTTGTTAACACGATTATACACACGATGAAACAAAAAAAAAAAGTTTTATATGTGAACCAATTATCCTCAAGTCAGGTCCATTTTATTTGGAGTGTAGCTTTTTAATCTAAAATTAAATAGTTATCTTTCATAATTTTTCTAAAATATTTTTCGGACAGGGATTTGGATGAAGCTGATACCAAATTTAGAAGGTATATCTTATACAACGTACACATACATGGCTATAAAGAAAATGAAATTCATTTTTAGTTTTTATTATTTGGCCGTTTTTTAGTACACTTTATGGTAAAACATAAATATAACAAAATAAAGCATTGATAAAAATTTACAGAAAAATACACGAAAATTATTTTTTGTAATTTTTTTCTCATAAATATATGAAAATATAAGTTGTCTTTTTGAATCAAATCAAACTTACTTTTAAAAAGTCTTAATTAAAATGAGAAATGATTATAAATACATAAAATAAAATAAAAACTAAAACACTACATCTCTAAGTTGAAAGAATAAATTTTAGTTTTAATTTTAACATGAATTCTTTATTTTCACTCCTTGGGATAGTATTAACGCAATAGCTGGATTCTACTTCTGCAGTAGTGTGTTATTCTTTGCTAATTCGTCATAAACAATTCCTATAGTAGTATTTCTTAATGATAAAGAAGACAAAATAACATGCATTTTACTTGCGAAAAAAAGAGAGAGAGAGGATGACTTATGTTAGTTTAGTAACCTTGTTCGCGTCTTTTAAAATGAATAAAAGAATATATAGCTTTCAATATCTTTTTAGAAAACTCATATCTTCAAAGTTAAATGGTGTTACTAGGCATATAACTTTTATTAAAATTAAATTCATAAAATAATTTGGACTATATATTAAATTCAAGATATATTGGTCTAAATAAATATTATGGGCTAATATATAAATGAATTAATTATATAGGTCAAATATATATGGATTAAATAAATGAATCTTTTTCAATTAAGCTAGCCCATTTAATTGGGCTAAGTGATGAGCCCACTTCATTAAGCCTAAGATGTCATCTTCCTAGAGGCCCAGTTTGGTGACACGTGTCAAATGATGTGGCACGCTAAGTCAAACAAAAGAGCCAATTGGATCATATCACGCGTCAGAATGACAAGACATGCTAAGTCAAAGCAAAAGGCTAATGAAATCGCGCCACATGTGCAAGTGACATGCTCTGGCCAATCAAATGCGGTCATGTCACACTTCAATCTGATTGGTCGGAAAGAGTTTGTTCTTATCATAATTTTTCCCTCCCACAACTATAAATAGGGGTCTTCATAACTCATAAAAGACACCAAAAGTTAAAACAAGAAGCAAGGGAGAGCTCGTGGATCAAAAACCGAAAATTTCTCTATAAGTTTCAAGCTTCAAGCAATCAAGTTCAAGCTCAAGAACGAAGAACAAGTCAAGATTCAAGGAGTATGAGTTCAAATAAAAGTTCGTGCTAGTTGAATTCAAGATCATCGTTCGTGACAACAAATATAGATTCAAGATCAAGCTCAAAAGCCCTTGAATTTATTTACTATTGGAAAGAAGAATTAGAGGATTCATAGAGATTGTACACTCAAATATTTGAAATAAATTACTACGATTGTTGCGATATCTTGCGGTCTTGATTTTATTTTCTCGACGCAAATTTATTATCCGCAAATTATGGCACGCCCAGTGGGACAATCTCTAACTCTCATCTCGACTTTTCAATCATCAAAGTTCAAGAACAACAAAATGGCTTCCAAGAAAATCAACTCCAGTTCAACTTCTGCCAAGACTGCTAATTCCAGGTTCTATGCTGATGTGGAAAGCATCCTCGATGTTACCTTTGGAAGCTTTGGACCAGTTACGAGGAGCAAAGCAATCTCATTAGGACAACAAGCACCCCAAGTGCCATCCGCATCAACCCATGTTTTCAGATCTTCATCCTCAAAAGGAGCAAGATCTTCCACAAATGCACCCGAAGAAAGAAGTGATGTTGTTGAAAAGATCAAGAAAACTCTTGCTCTGCTTGACCTCTCCGGATCCAAGCACTCTGTTGTGAAGAAAAATGATGATGTTTCAAGTGATAGATCCTCCCCACTTACACCACGTAGCGTGAGTCAATCGAGGATCAATCTGTGTGACGAGCACATAACTAAAAGAGCTGAGGTGACTATTGGTAAAGCCAAAGCTGCTACTGAGGAGGTACACACCAACGCAAATAAATCTCATAAAGGGAATATTGCGTCTTATGGAAAGAAAGTAAGTATGGCGCTCCAATATGTCCCTAAAAGGAAGAAAGACGAGGGCAAATCATCTAATCTCCAAACTAACACGCTAAAGGAGTTAAATCTTCCGGTAAAATGAATTGAGGTAGTAAAGTTGTCCTCGAAGCCGCCTGCAGGGTTTGTAGCCCAAAATCGTTTGAAGAATGTGGCACTCCCTACAAAGCAAACAAATGAAGGTTTTGACCCTAACGCTTACAAGCTATTTGCAAATGCCGGATAAAATCCCAATGAGCCATCAAAAGTTAGGAAAACTCCCATCAGAAGCTGCAACGAGGCAACTGCGTGAAAGTTTGTGATACAAGCAACCATCACTAGTGTGCATCTTAATAAGAAGGGTGAGTAGCAATTATATCATTGTAGAAGACGAATCTGCCGCTTCTAACATGCCTTCTATCTTTGATCGACTTGGAAAATCAACTGTGAAAACTTCTGTATTTGAGAGATTGGGTCCATTAAAGAAGGGGAATAAGTTCTAGAGAAATTATCGAAATACAAGAACACCCGCTTCGCCCAAAATTCAGAAGATCTCTAAAGATTTCCAAAGTTTGGCTACTTCTAGAATGAAGCGACAAACAAAAGACATGGTTTCGTATGATGAAGTACTAAAGGTGAAGCCATACACTATGGTCTACACTAAAGAACGTGATGAAGATGAAGAAAGTGTGGGTTTTTCGTATCATGTTACTGCACAAAGCGAGCATGGTGGTTTATCTCTAATGGAGGATGACGAGAAATTGGACGATGTTTCACCGTGTTATCATATTTCCTTCAATGATGGGCACTCTCAAGAAGATGAAGATGCAGAAGACGCTCCTCCTGAACTTGAAGAAGGAGTGAAGACTACAGTTGATGCCTTAAAAAGAAGTTAACCTTAGCACCGATGAGGAACCAAGACCCACCTACCTAAGTTCTTTATTAGAAGTTGATGAAAAAAGCACTTATATTGAGTTACTCAAGGAGTACATGGATGTCTTTGCTTGGAGCTACAAAGAGATCCCTGGCTTGGACCCGGAAGTAGCAGTCCATCACCTTGCTTTCAAGAATGGTGCTCGCCCTGTTAGATAAGCCCAAAGGCGCTTTAGGCCGGACTTGGTTCCCTTGATTGAAACCGAAGTTAACAAACTCATCGAAGCTGGCTTTATTCGTGAAGTTAAATACCCGACATGGGTTTCAAGTATTGTCCCTGTAAAGAATAAAAATGACCATATTCGAGTGTGCGTTGACTTTAGGGATCTCAACAATGCGTGCCCAAAAGATGAATTCCCGCTTCCTATTACGGGGTTGATGATCGATGCTATTACTGAGTATGAGGCAATGTCACTTATGGATGGTTCGCCAGGTTATAACCAAATTCGCATGGCATCAAAAGATGAAGAGCTTATTGCATTCCGCACCCCCAAGGGTACTTATTGCTACAGGGTAATGTCTTTTGGTTTGAAGAATGCTGGTTCTACTTATCAAAGGGCTATGCAGAATATTTTTGACGATTTTCTCCACAAAAATGTCGAATACTACGTGGACGACTTGGTGGTAAAATTGAGAAAAAGGGGATACCACTTAAAAGACTTGAGAATGGTATTTGAGTTGCTCCGTAGGTACCAACTTAGGGTGAATCCATTGAAATGCGCCTTTGGAGTTACTTCCGAAAAATTCCTTGGTTTAATTGTCCGACATCGAGGGATTGAAATTAATCAAGCCAAAGTAGGTGCAATCTTGAAAATGCCTGAGCCTCGGGATATTCACGAATTGAAAAGTATGTAAGGAAAGTTAGCGTACCTTAGGAGATTCATCTCAAACCTAGCTGGAAGGTGCCAACCATTCAGTCGCCTTATGAAGAAAGGTGTCCCTTTCAAATGGGACCAAGCGTGTAGCAATGCCTTTGAGAGCATTAAATCTTACTTGATGAAGCCTCCAGTTTTGTCAATTCCATATACTTGGAAAGTCGCTGATACTATACATTTCGGCGCAAGAAAGGTTTGTTGGAGCACTGTTGGCCCAAGAAAATAGTGAGGGGAAAGAAAAATCTCTTTACTACTTGAGCAGGATGATGACACCAAACGAGCTGAATTATTCGCCAATTGAAAAGTTGTGTTTGGCGCTAGTCTTCTCAATTCAAAAGTTGAAGCACTACTTTCAAGCTCATATTGTCCGTCTTGTTTCTAAAGCAAATCCCATCAAGTTCATGATGTCAAAACCTGTTCTTAGTGACAGGCTAGCGATATGGTACCTCCAATTTCAACAATTCGAGATTTTGTACATCCCTCAAAAGGATGTAAAAGTACAAGCATTGGCAGACTTTTTGGCGGATCACCCTATACCTGATGATTGGGAGCTAACTGACGAACTACCTAACGAGAACACACTGGTCATTGAAGTTCAACCTTCATGGAAGATGTACTTTGATGGTGTTTCACATCTCGGAGGAGCTGGTGCTGGTGTAGTATTTGTCACTTCTCAAGGTGAAGTTCTACCCTACTCTTTTACGTTGACACAACTCTGCTCTAACAACATTGGTGAGTATCAAGCACTAATACTTGGGCTTGAAATGGCTGTCGAAATGAAACGGTTGCAATTGCAAGTCTTTGGTGACTCTCAGTTAGTGGTCAATCAGCTTCTAGGTAGTTATGAGGTCAAGAAGCCTGAACTACACCCATATCATGATTACGCTAAAAAGTTAATGGGGTGGCTCGGTGATGTGACTATTCAGCATGTGCCAAGGAAAGAAAATAAGAAGGCTAATGCTTTAGCTGCCCTAGCTTCATCATTAACCCTGCTTAATCAAGCGCAAGTCATTGTTCGCAAAAAATGAGTAGTACCGCCACCAAATGAGGCTGAAGGTGAAGAAAATGAACTCAAGCATCTTGTCGTTGTTTCTAAAGTTGAGAAAGAAGAATGGTGATAACCCATTATCGACTACATATGCTATGGGATACTTCCATAAAATCCGAGGAGAAAGACTTAAATCCGTCGTCGTGCACCTCGCTTCCTTTACTACAAATATACTCTATATAGAAGGTCGTTCGAGGGAGTACTCTTGCGATGCTTAGGGGAAGAAGAAGCACTCCAAGATTTGCAAGAGGCACATTATGGGTATGTGGGTCGCACCAGTCTGGACCAAAGCTCCACTTCCATACAAAAAGGATGGGATATTATTGGCCAACAATGGTAAAAGATTGCTTGGACTACGCTCGAAGATGCAAGGCTTGTCAATTCCATGCGAATTTTATTCATCAACCTCCTGAAGTGTTGCACCCGACTGTTGCATCCTGGTCGTTTGACGCTTGGGGATTGGATGTTGTTGGACCACTGCCAAAGTCCTCTGGTGGGCACCTATACATCTTGTCTGCAACTGACTACTTCTCAAAATGGGCTGAAGTTGTTGCTCTTAAGGAGGTAAAGAAGGAAAATGTTACAAGTTTCATCCGAGTAAACATAATCTATCCCTTTGGCATTCCTCGTTACATAATAATGAATAACAGAAAACCCTTCGATAATAGGCTGATGAACAAGATTTGTGATCTCTTTGGCTTCAAGCAACGTAACTCTTCGATGTACAATGTCGCCGCCAATGGTCTAGCCGAGGCATTCAACGAAACTCTATGCAACTTACTAAAGAAAGTCATCTCCAAATCCAAACGATATTAGAATGACCGTATGGAAGAGGATCTATGGGCATATAGGACGACTCACCGCACGCTAACACAAGCGACTCCTCATTCACTCGTTTGTGGAGTCGAAGTCGTCTTACCACTTGAGCGTCAAATACCTTCATTACTGCTGCTATTCAAGAAGAGATCACTGATGAAGAAAATGCTTGAATTCTATTATCAAAGTTAGAGGCTCTTGATGAGAAGAGGTTGGAAGCTCAACGGAGTCTTGAATATTATCAAGCTCGATTGTCTCGCGCCTTCAATAAAATAGTTTGCCCGAGATCCATTCAAGTAGGAGATCAAGTACTTACCATACGAAGACCCATTATTACTTCCCATAAACTTGTAGGGAAGTTCACTCAAAATGGGATGGTTCATATGTCGTACAAGAAACTTACTCGATTGGGGCTTACAAGCTGGTTGGTGCATATGGCATGAGAATCGACCCGATCAATGGCAAGTTTCTGAAGAAGTATTATCCTTGAAGTTGCAACGCTTCTTGACACATGAGCCTAAACTGCACGTTCCTATACTCCTGGTTATAAACTGTGTACGGCCCATAAAAAAAATATTCCTCTAGGTTGAAAACCTTAAAAGAGGCAGCCTAGGCAAAAGTTAGAACATAAAAAAATTTAATAAATAATAATAATAAAATCCACCTATTATGAGCTACGGTATGGCTTGATCTTCTTCACCGAGGTAGGTAGGCAGCTTAGAGTTTTATTCTGAGTTCATTCGCATAAGTTCAAAAGATACATAATCCCCCAATCGTTGTACGAATGAAGTACGATGGAATGTAACCCATTCAATCAGCACTTGAAAATCAAGCTGAGATACCATTCTTTTGTTAAGCTTTCGATCCCATTTGATTTAAAAGGGGGAAAGCCGCTATGGTAAATTGGTGTATTCAATGAAATATCTTTTAGGAGGTTTCCAAGTATTTGCATTGAAGTCCGGGGATTCACTATGCCTTCATGTTCGCCAAACCTGTAAGGTTTTATTTGGTGTACCTTCACGACGTTTCAAATTCAGTGAAACTTGAACCCAAGTTGTTTGGTGAGAATGAAGCTCTTTAATTTCAATTTATTACAATTAAAAAGTCTTACATCTCAAGGCTTCCACACCAAGATACAAACTTTTGGCGAAGTCGCGCAAATCTGAAATCGTCAGTGTTTCAGAATTTAGTATTGAGTTTGAAATATTATCTGAAACTATACTTAAGGCATTAAATTTTACATTTTGGATATTTTATAGATTTGAAAGTTAATTTTCCAATAGATCAAATGGTTCGTGATTTAGACGTCTCTACTTCAAGATACAAAACTTTTGACGAAGTTGCGCAAATCTGAAATCGTCGGTGTGTCAGAATTAATATTTATAACTATTATCTGAAACTATCCTTTAAGGCATTAAATCTTGAATTTTGGGTATGTTATATATTTTCAAGTTAAGTTTTCAAGAAATCAAATGGTTCGTGATTTTGACTTTTCTACACCAAGATATAATTTTTTTGGTAAGACTGCGCAAATATGAAATTTTTAACGTGGTGGAATCTAAAGTTGGTTTCAAAAAATATTATCTGGGGCTATTCTGAAGGTGTTTGGTTCTAAGTATTGGATATATTTTATATATTTAAGTCTAATTTTCGAGAAATCAAACGGTTCATTATTTGGACTCTCCCAACACAAGATATGAATCTTTTGTTACAAGCGCGTAAGGCTGAAAATTATGCGACTAAGATAAAAGTCAGACAATGTAAAGCAAAAGAGAATCTGAATATTTAAGCCCTCGAAGTCTCCAAGTTGAAGTCTTCAAGTCCGTCGGTCTTCAAGTCGAAGTCTCCAAGTTGAAATCTTCAAGTCCGTCAGTATTCAAGTTGAAGTCTTCACGTTCGTCACTCTTCAAGTTGAAATATTTAAGACCTCCAAGTCTCCAAGTCCTTCAGTCTTCAAATTCTCCGGTCTTAAATTTGAAATATTTAAGCCCTTCAAGTCTCCAAGTTGAAATCTTCAAGTTTCAGTATTCAAATTCGCCGGTCTTAAAGTTGAAATTTTAAGCCCTCGAAGTCTCCAAGTTGAAGTCTTCAAGTCCGTCGGTCTTCAAGTTGAAATCTTCAAGTCCATCGGTCTTCAAGTTGAAATCTTCAAGTCCATCGGTCTTCAAGTTGAAGTCTTCACGCTCGCCACTTTTCAAGTTGAAATATTTAATCCCTCCAAATCTTCGAGTTGAAGTCCGCAGAGTCCGCCAAATCTTCAAAGTTTTCTAGTTGATCAAGTCGATGTCATCTTCGAGTTAAAGCTTTATAATTTTCTAATCTTAAGGTGGACATATAAGTCCCTTTTCACCTTAAGTTGGCCTCTTCGTGGGTTTGTCCTTAAAAGGAACTATAACTTTCCAATCTTAAGGGGGACATATGAGTCCCTTTGCACCTTAATTTGGCCTCTCCGATAGTCGGGTCATTTTGAGAGTAATCTCTCCGGTAGTCGAGCCACATATAGAGTAATCTCTATGGTAGTCGGGCCACATGGAGAGTAATCTCTCCGATATTCGGGTCATTTTGAGAGTAATCTCTCCGGTAGTCGAGCCACATTGAGAGTAATCTTTCCAGTAGTCGAGTCACATTGAGAGTAATCTCTCTGATAGTTAGGTCATTTTGAGAGTAATCTCTCCGGTAGTCGGGCCACATTGAGAGTAATCTCTCCGGTAGTCGGGCCACATTGAGAATAATCTTTCGGTAGTCGAGTCACATTGAAAGTAATATCTCCGATATTCAGGCAGGGATGGGTACCCATCCCCTCACACCCTAAGATTGTCTTCTTCATGCATGGATCATATCGTTAAACAAGAATACATCCTTTTTGTTTGACCTACAAAAAGCCAAAAAGGATAATAAAGGAAGAAAAGTATAAGGAAAAAATTACCTTCGCGTTAATACTTCTGAGTCCAGAAAACTAGACTAAAATGGCTTGCAGATTTTGCGAATTGATGCTCAACAAATACGAGCATATGACTTTATATAGATCTTCATATATGGCTATCTACAGCATATTGCCGATGTGGGATCAGATTAAAGATGGAAAATTAATTTCCGACATGGATTTGGTGGCCAGACTATTTCGTATCCAAATAGACGTCAACTAAAGGCTAAAGCTGTTTGATTTCAAATTGGAATTGGACACTGGGTTTTCGAGCTATTAAAGTCTACAAAAGCTATTCAAGTTGGAATTGGACAGTGGTCACGTACGGTTATTAGATTCCATTAGTAAAAGGAATTATGACAATGAAATTATTTTGGTTCAAAATTTGAGATTTTATTTCTCTTATATAAGAAGCACCGTAGGAGCTGGTGAAGCAGTCTGCTCTTCGTCGGCATGCCAACTTCAGTCATAATATTTTACCCCTGCTTTTCAACATTATTACATCAACTATCATCACACCGTTTTGTAAATACAGTAAGCTTTTTAGGTATTTTCAAAGCCCACTTGTGACCTTTCACTGCTACTTTAAAAGTGAAAGGTTTTACATCTTGGGCTGGCTCATTATATTTACAACGCAACACGTAGACTACTTTTGACAGCTGCAGAGTAATTCCGTATAGTACAGAAAATTATACACCTACGGATGCTCTCTTCTCTAGAACTTTATTTTTGGATTAACTTAGCTTTTTCTCTGTCAATTTCAAACTTAAGTTGTCGTGTCTACTCGATTGAACGATCTTCTTTTGGTATTTTACCTGTTGGTTTTCTCTGAAGAACACAACCCTCGCTAATCAGGGGTTATAGCTACTGTTGCTTGAGAAGTTCTATTTCGAATTTTCTACTTATTTGAAGGTAATTATTATATAAGATGATTTTCTTCTACGGATGGTATTTTGTGTATTACTCTGATCTTGGCCGAGGTTATCAAATAAAAAAAAAGATACGGTGATTTCTCACGTAAGAGTCAAAGTTTTTTGTGAATCAACTAATCCCCTGTTAATTCATAGTATTCTGATTCTTTTTTGTGTTCTAAAATTAATAGATCCAATTACAGTAATCATCAATGTTTAGTTAATGGTATTGATCATTTCTTGAATTCTTGATTTAATCCATCTAAAGATTATGTCTTTATATATGTGTCCTTTACTTTTTGCTAAGTTTCCCAAGATATTTTCAGTTTCAATTTACTTAGACTCAAATTGACCTGAAATACAGGTTTGAAGGTTGTATCTTTTGATATGCCGTTTTCTGATTTTTCCCTTTTAGCTGAGTTTCATATTTATTTTTCAGTGTTAGTTTAGTTAGCTTTTATTTTGGCAATTAGACGTGCCAATAGTTAGTGGTGACTTTTGAAGGCATAAAATTACTAACAATTCCTTCTCTTCTCTAGGTGTTTGAATAAATTACCATTTCTATTAAATTTGTTATGCATATTTCTGTCCTTTCTATCTTTTAAGTCTTTGTGATTTATTTTTATCTCTGTTGTCCTGAGGAGTATCAATGTCTTTTGTTCTCATTTTCCCGGAGCTAAATTATATCATAGCTACTGCTTGGAAGATGATATAGGTCATCTTAGAAAAGTCTAGGTTTTCTCTATCTTTGGATACCAGAGTTCATTCATTTTGTTGGATGCCTTTGAAAAGAAAATTATTACTTTGACCAACATGGGCATAAGTTGTTGTCAATTTTGGTTTCTTTAGCCTTATGATGATTAGGGGGATAGGGTGGATCAACAGAGGGCTGATATTAGTTTGTTGTTATAGTAAGTTTACTGGTGTATCAAAATGAGTTGTAGTAATTTCTCATGCATATTTGTTTTCATAGTCTGATAATGATTTGTGTAGAGCAATTTAGCAACTTTAACAGAAGTTTCTTCATTTTTTTGGCAGCGATCAAGTTTTATGACTATAAAAAGATGTCTAGGCTTGAAAAAACTATTGACTCCATATGCCACCCAAAAAAAGGGAAGCATTAATGCTCTGAAGAAAGAGGCGTCAAAATAAAACAGAGACACCATGAAATATATAAAGAGATGTCGGCGGAAAAAAGAGAATTAAACTTAATGCAATGACGAAGGGTATACCTTCATTCTACAACACATAATCATATTGATAACTCCATGGAGGTACCAATTTTCTGCCAATTTAGCAAAGAGCGGATCGAGAATACAGTTGGTGTAAGATGAGCCTCATCTTCTCTTTTGGAAACAAGTTAGTACCGTATTAGTTTTTTAGTTAATAACTTGCTTCTTATATGTGTATGTTTTAGTTTATATATCCATACATCAATGTGATGTGACTGACTTGTTTTCTCTTTGTCTGTCTTAGCAAATGTGCACTCAGTTGACGCTTCCGTTATTCATGATAATGGTAGAAATATAGGTGGTAGCTCCTGCATTTTTGAAGTTGGTAAGCCCGGAACAATGTTGTTATTTGTAGTTTTTTTACATATCCTGACTTATGTGATAACTCATTATATGTTAGGGTCCACTTCAGGAACGTGCACTGAACAATAGAACATTACGTCGCATACAACAACAAAGAAAGGTTCGTTTTCATCTACCCTCCAAACCATTTTAGTCATTTTTTTCCCTGAACTAATATATTTTCCTTTGGTAAAATTTGAGATATACAGGTCATAAAAATAGAATATTGGGTCATTGCAACGCTAATGAATTGCCTAATAGCTCTTTTAGACTCAAACATGTATTAAACTATGAATTTTGTAGAGCCAAAAGATTTGAATATGAACCACCGGGATTTTATTGCGACAATGGTTCAGTGAAGTTGATTCACTATGGAACGCCTGCTGAATTGCTAAATCTTTATTTAGGAAACTCTGAGGAATGTGAACATTTTTGCACTTATGTTAGAATGTATAATAATATGTTTGCATTTATTTCTCTTGGAGTGAAATATGACAGAGATTTAGCGAGAAGAAATCATGGTATTTATACATTTAGAGTTCAAGTAAAAATGTATCATTTTATAGATGACTTGGTGCCCTCGAGTCAACCGGCTAAAAATCTACAACTGTATTTATATGATACAAATAATGAGGTAGCAAATCGGATGGCATTCTCTGACAAGCTAAATAAATCAGTTATCAAAACATTGACGGACACATTAAAAATGAACCCATACTGCATTTTCTTGAAATCGTTAACAGATATTTCAGAATTCTCTATACTCGTTAGAGGACGAACGATTTTCTTAAGAGGGGGAGAATGCAACAACCCGGTAGGTCGTTTTGAGAGTTAGCGCCCCGATCCCTAATAACTGCTTCTCCCATGTCTATTTATGTTATTGAAACTTGTCCGAGTATTGAGTGGTAAAATTTGGAGTGATTTTGGACACATAGTCCTTGAATGTGGATTTTAGCCTTTGAAATCAGGCAGTAGCTAGAGCTGTGTGAAGACGGATCTGGAATGGAATTTCGTCGACTCCTTTAGCTCCTTTGGGTGATTCCGGGGTTAGGAGCGTGTTCGAAATGTGTTTTCGAGGTCGGTTGTAGATTTAGGCTTGAATTGGCTAAAGTTAGAATTTCGGCGATTTCGGCCGATAGGTGAAATTTTGATATCAGACTCGGAATGGAATTCCGAAAGCGACAGCAGGTCCATAATGTCATTTATGACATGTGTGCAAAATTTGAGGTCATTCGAATGAGTTTTGACGTGTTTCGGCATCATATGTGAATTTTGGAAATTTCATAAGTTCTTAGGCTTGAATCCATGCATAATTGATGATTTTGATGTTATGATATGTTTTTTTAAGGCTCGACTAAGTTTGAATGAAGTATTAGGACTGGTTGGTAAGTTTGGTTGAGGTCTCGTGGGTCTCGGGGGTGTTTCGGAGGCTCAACGGGTGATTTTGGACCTTGGAACACAGCTGAACCATTGCTGGTTCTAGTGTTTCGCAAATGCGGATGGGGAACTGCAGGTGCGGAGTTGGGGCTCGCAGATGCAGAATTTAAGTAGGGGCTGCCAGTGGTCATAGGTGCGTTCTATGTTCCGCAGGTGCGGGACCGCATATGCGGCCAAGTGACCGCAGGTGCGGCCCCAACCCTGTTAAGTGACTTTCCGAACCTGCGATAGATTTTCCGCAGGTGCGGTCCAAGAGTCGCAAGTGCGGTATCCCTGGGATGTTTATACAAAATTCCGAGGGTTTGAAATTCATAACTCCAAAAGCGATTTAGAGCTCGGGTTTTGGCGAGTTTTAGTGGGTTTCGAAAAGGAGATCCATAGGTAACGTTTCCTAAACTTAAATCACTTGTATACCATTAAGATTTATCAATTTCCTCAATATAATCAATGAATTTGGATGAAAAAAACCATGAAATTGGGATGAAACTTCACCAAGTAGAAATCTGAGGATTTAGGGAGATTTAGACGTCGGATTTTGATGATTCTTGTTCGAATGAGTTCGTGAGTGAATGGGTGTTCGGAATTTGTAATTTTTATCCGTTTCCGAGATGTGGGCCCGGAGGATTTTTAGGGCGAATTTCTTAATTTCGCTTATTAGCTTCGAACTTATTAGTTATTTTGTTTTCTTGAAATGATATTTACACTATGCAATCGAATTGACTAGATTTGGGCCACCCGGAGTTGGATACTCGTGGCAAGAGCGTGGTATTGAGTTGATTAGCGCAGTCAAGGTAAGTGGTTTGCCTAACTCTGTGTTGGGGACTTCCCCTTAGGCATTTTTATACTGATTTTGTTACGTGGACGCCGTGTACGTGAGGTGACGAGTGCGTACACGAGTCATTGTTGCTAAAATTCCACTTTTCCTTCCACGGAATCACTCATTTTCATTCCTATATTATTGTTTCTTGTCTTAACTGAGTAGTTAAATTAAGATTAAGCATGCCTACCTGTCCTTGATTTCATCTTATTTACTACTAGTTGCACCATGCTTAGGTAGTTTTAATTTATTCTTGCTTGTTGTTTTTTCTGAATTGTTTAATTAAGTCGTATCCGACATACTTCTGCATTGCATATTTAAATTGGGAACACGGACCGAGATCCGGGAGCTTTTCCCCTGTACTGCATTGCATATTTAAATTGGGACTACGGATCGAGATCCGGAAGCTTTCCCCTTGTACTGCATTGCATATTTAAATTGGGACTACAGACCGAGATCCGGGAGCTTTCCCCCTGTACTTCATAGCATATTTAAATTGAGACTACAGACTGAGATCCAGGAGTTTTCCCCTTGTACTGCATTGCATATTTACTGTTGAGATATATGTTGTGCTGAGCCAAGGGCTCTTTTTCTGTTATTAATTCTTCCAGTTTCCATTAATCCAGTTTATCATTGCTTATCTATATTTCACTGTTTAAAATTTATAACTGACTTGTTTTAAAACTCAGTAGAGCCTCCACCTGACCTTGTCACTGCTTGACTGGGGTTAGGCTTGCACTTACTGAGTACCGAATGTTGAGCACTCACGCCCTTTCCTGCGCATGTTTTTCCCATGTGCAGATCCAGGTACCAGCACACAACACTGTGGCTAGGAGTACCCTAGTAGCTGTTCAGGAGACCGCGAGGTAATTCTGCCACGTCCGCAGAATCTCATGAGTCCCCTTCCACTCCAGTATAGATATAGGAGATATATAGATTCATTTTCCTTATTCCTTTGTATAGAGCTACAATGGTTCAGAGTTTTTGACTTTGTGACGTTTCGGGTTTTGGGAAAGTAAAAGCTGTAAATGCCGAGTGGCAAAAATTTATAGTATTGCTTCTTCTTTATTGTTTCTATTATTGTTTTGTCTTATTTTCCGCAAATTTTTAGGATTACCTAGTCGTAGAGACTAGGTGCCATCACGAGACCGTTCGGAGGGTAATTCGGGCCGTGACAAGTTAGTATCAGAGCGTCTAGGCATAGGAGTCACAAGTCACAAGCCGATTTATTAGACGCGGATCGGTGCGGAGACGTCCGTATCTATCTTCGGGAGGCCATGTAACTGTTAAGAACAATCAAATTCTTTGGAATTCCTTGTCGTGCTAGTTAATGTCATCAAGTTCTTAAACTTTATTATATTCTTGCTTACAGATGGTTCGTACTCGTACCAGACGTACTGATGAACATGCACCTAAGCCGCCAGTCAAAGCCACCAGAGGCAGGGCCGGGGCAGAGGACGAGCACGCGGTGCTGCCCGAGCACCGGCTAGAGTAGAGGTAGATGAGCCCCCAGCAGCCACAGTTGGAGGGGCACATGAGGTCCCTACTATTACTCCATCCCTCCAGGAGACATTTCAGTTCTAGAGTGTCTTCAGTACTCTGTCTCAGGCAGGACTACTTCCGATAGCTCCAGCTACATCCCAGGCCGGGGGAGGGACACAGACTCCCGCAACTCGTACTCCTGAGTAGAGGGTTCATATTTGGCAGGTTCCAGAGTACATTCCTATGCCCCCAGCAGCTCCAGCTCAGCATGAGGCTAGGGTAGCTGTACCTGAGGCAGAGCACTCCGACTTTAGAGGTACAAAAAGTACTACCCACCTGAGTTCAGCGGATTAGCTTCAGATGACGCTATGGGTTTTCTTGAGGAGTGTCATCGCATTCTCCGCACTATGGGTATCGTGGAGACGAGTGGGGTTTCTTTAACTTATTTCCAGCTGAGGGGAGAAGCTTATCAGTGGTGGCATGCTTTTGAGCTGAGTAGTCCGAACGAGGCAGCCTCACTTACTTGGGCTCAGTTCTCCGAGATGTGTTTACTTGAGTTTGTCCCTCAGAGCCTCAGGGATTCTTGGCATGCGGAGTTTGAGCAGCTACGCAAGGGTACCATGACTGTGTCAGAGTATGCAGTCTGTTACAATGATTTGGCTCGTCATGCACCAGTTTTGGTTGTCACTGTCGGAGAGAGGGTTCAACGCTTTATTGAGTGACTCCACCCCATTATTCGGACCAGCATGGCCAGAGAGCTGGAAACAGATATCACTTACCAGCAGGCCGTGAGTATTGCCTAGAGGATTGAGAATATGTTATCTCGGGACAGGGAGGGGAGAGAGGCCAAGAGGTCTCGAGAGACTGGTCATTTTTCGGGAGTTCGTGCACCAACTGCACACTATGGTAGGGTTTTTGTGAGTCGCCCCATTCATTTAGCCCTTCCAGCAGCCAGTGGTATTCCAGCTCCTCCTAGACCTCAGGAGCC